>JAUZND010074435.1:0-38708 GCA_034780555.1 Coelogynopora nodosa
GCAAAACGGTTATGATTTTTGAAATCAGCGTACCCTAATTAGTCTAAATCACTTTACACATCTCCAGTAGCAAAAATGTTGTTGTCCAGTGATATGATAAAATAAATATATATATTATACTATTTTTAATAAACCGGGTTTAATTAAATCAGTTTATTGATTTTTTTTATTGATTAAGGGGTGGACATTTTCAGCTAGTACAATATAACGGTATTTTTTAAGATAATAAATAATATAATTGTAGATATGTAGTTATTACAATATTATTAATATATGTATTTATTAATACGATATTATTTATATTTTTACGGACAGATATTATTATTTTATATCCGATGTCGACATAGTATGTGCAATTTTGAGTCAATAAAAACATTAATATTGAAAAAATGATGTTTTGATGAGAATCGGTATTCAATAACACTGAATCACAAAATTTAAATAATTAAAACACAAGAATATGACCTAAATTTCATAATTGAATTTTAGTACAAGATGGGAAAATCCTCTAAACTTTAAATGCTACTCCAAAGTGTAATGAATGAAAACTGTAAATCATAAGATATGTGTCGAATTAACAAAGTTTGTTATGTAAATGATATTTGATGTTAGAACCCTGCATTATGAACTTATAGTTGAACTTTTAAAGTGTAAAAAATTCACGTAGTTATAATTTATATATACTATTATATAAATATATGCTTTTAGAAAAGCTACATAGAAAAAGTAATAATCTTTAAAAAATGAAGTTCAACTTCCTGTCAGTTAAGTTTCGGAATGAAATTTTTAGAAATAAATCAATAAACGAAAGAATGTTATGAGTATTATAGTTATAGTTAGTACAACATTATCTTAAGTATTATATATAAATATATGTATACATTTCGATTGTTTCTTTAAAAAATGTACTATAGTAGAACGTGATACAGACTTTACAGTACGTACGCATTTTGCCGCAGTTGAATCATTGTTCAAAAACTAAATCAAATAACAGTCATAAACAGTTTACTTACAGATTTTATCATTAAAGGCCTTTTTTTAAATTTTGCGAACGTGCTTGTTTTTGGGGCCAATACCTCTAACAATCTCATTATTTAGGTAGCGAAATAAAAAGGAATATTATTGACGTGTTGTTATTCCATTAAATTAATGAGTTGATTTTTGTAAACTTCAAAATTTACCATACAATACAAACTTGCATTTGAATTGATTGTTTTTTTAATTGTTTTTATTTTTTTTAAATAAATTATTTTATTGTAAAAATTCTGTCTCAAATTTGAAGAAATATTTCAATTTTTAGCTGTTTTTGTCTTCGTGTTTTTCTATATATTATTTAACTGTGACATTTTGACCACAGAGTATACTTTTTTTCATTCTGTGGTGACTATTACTGAATTCGATACATTGAATAGTGTTTCTTGAGTCTTATGGAAGTAAGATCACAAAATAGTTCTTCCCAGCTTTCTTCGCAAATGTTACAGTTTAGATTAAGTCCACATTTCACACATTGTTACCTTTTATTAAATTATAACAATTTTACATTTTATTTTTATTACTACTTGTTTAAAGCCGAAATTTTTAATCGTAAAAAATATATGTTTTAATAAGTGGTTCAGCCTTCAGCATTAAATTCCAACAATTTAACCTCTTCTATTTCGTAATTTCATATTATTTTAATTTAATTTTTAATAAGTTATTAAATTGTCCGAAACAGCTTCGATAGACTGGGTATACTTTTTCTCACTTCTCTTCCATAGTTTTGCAAGTGATGTTTTCTTGCAAATAATGATATTTATAATAATAATAGTTTATGTTCATGACTAAAAAACTAATAAACAAACTAGCGATTCATAGATATAATACTTACAGTGTATTAAGAATAACTGCTTGATATTAACCTTAAAAGTACCGCTGGGGGGAGGGGTCCAATTCATCCGCCGATGTTATTTTAATTTTCGATTTCTACCTTATTCTTAATGCACTTTCAATTCCATATAATATTAACGTTGAACATTCTAAAGAACTTGACGACGTAATTAATTCATGAGTCAGAGTGATCTAAAATGGTCGTTTAGACATTTTAAATATATTGTCTGTGTCTAAAAGTATTTACGCTTTCATTGATAACATAGATCCTTATAAACTTTCTGCAAACATTTTTTAACGTTTACTGATAACTAGACTAGTATGTTGTGATTAGTCGTCAAAATAGACTGAAAACTGTTTAAAAACTTGAATTCCTCCAAATCGAATGCATTATAATTAGCACATGTTTGTCAGTAAATATACAGTTAACTAAGTAGGCGTCAGATTAGAAAACTAATAATATTATATTATTTATAATTGCCTTGAAACACTGCACCATAATATATTAAATTTCTGTTGAATTTTAACTGCGCAAGTTTAATGCTGGTGGGTCTGTGCCCTCTCCGCATTTAAAAAACTGTATTTTCAACAAATTATTAAAATTTTGAAATTTAGTTTCATTTTTCACTATTTTTTTAATTAAAAAATATTGTAAACTTGATATTTTAATGTAAATAGAGTTATTTTGTCAATTTACATGTTCCACTTTCTTTCATTATTTAATGTGTTTAGTTATAATAATTAACAAAATATAATTTATAATATTTTCATTTTAATATTGTGATATTTACATTCTTTAAAATTCATTAGTCTACTATTCAATGATAAATTTAATTATTCAAATATTTAACGAAGTAATTCCATTGCATAGAGTAAAATAAAACAAATTATCATCTTGATAACTTTCTTATATCTTATCTGAAAAATGAACCTGCAGATAAACTTAAAAATAATATGTTGTTTGTTTTGATGTTGGTTTGCATTTTTTGATTGTGTCCCAGTTCGCCAACAGCCCCAATTCACCCACACTTGTCAACACTATGAGAGCATAAACATGTCCTTTATTCATCCTGACGAATAAAAAGAGAATGGTCATAATATGCTATAATTTATAAATAAGAGGCAAACTGTGGAGGATAAATAAGTAATATCATTACCATTGTTAGCATAGTTATGTATAATAGGGCACTACTTACTTCGACAAATGTGAGTGAACTGGGAAAAGTGTGGGTGAATTAGGACTGTTGGCGAACTGGGACTCACCCATGACCGCGTATTGTAGTAGACTGGAGAATATCTACATAATAGAAAAACTGATTTCATCTGTCAGATCAGCAAGAAAACAGTACAAAGATGACATGGAATCAAGTGCATAAACTTCATAGTACCAAATTCCACTATCCCCTAATTTGAAAGAAAAGCTATTCAGGCTTATAAATGAAATTTCTGGATCTAGGTGGATGCCAATTTCTTTACTTGTTGAGGCTAAAAGTTGAGCAATTGGCTAGTATGGACAATGAATTAAGAACGTAACCTTTTGCTAACCTTTCATTGTATATGCCAAATTAGAATATAATTGTATATATATATATCTTTTACTGTACCATATGGCTGGGAAAATAATATAATTCTGTCTATATTATATATAGTTCTGTGATGATCTCCTTATACGTGTAGTATGCCATACTGTTTTGAAAATTTTTAATGTATTTCATGTTATTATGAATCGTGTATATGGTATCAATTATTTATGATATTGTGTAACAATTTTATTGTTTACCAGACTGTTTTAAATTTATTATTAATTAATTATTTTCAAATTGACCTTTCTCTTTGTTATATAATCTTTTTTTATTTCTCTTTGTTATATGATATTTTTTTGTTTCTCTTTGTGCCATTCCAACTTATAATACATTTTTTGTAGTTTACTATTCTATTGAATTATGATAATAAACAAATATTTTCCTTATAAGTATTATTTATTAAATTCTTTGATCTTTATACAGAATAGTTTGGGCGCACATTTCTCTTAATTAAAAGGCACCAAGACAACACAGAGAATGTGTACGGTGTTCACTTTCTTGAACAAGTTATTACATTACTTCTACATAACTTTTGGTGTTGTTTTGTTGGCTGATATTATCCATTTATTGTAGTTCTGAACATAGATATATTTAAGATACGTTCATCTAATAAACGCGCGACTAAATAAGTACTTAATTCTTTTGTGAAATAAATTTCATGTGTTGTATAATGTTTCGTCAATGTCATGTCTTGCCAATAAAAACATGATACATTTCAATGTTTCCTAACCCTAGTGCATATTTTATTTTTTAAATTAATTAATGGATAGTGTTGTTAGACTAAGAGAACAAACTATATAAATCATTTTTTGTGAATCTTTGAATTACGTGATATTATTGTAAACATTTATTGTAATCCATAATTCTTTATTTAATGTATATTATATATATATATGTGTGTGTATATAAATAATTATACATAGATTAAATGTGTAGATTATTCTGTATATAGTTTATGTTTTTATTGCTTATTTACAACTAAAAAACATTTTTAAATGGTTCTTTTAATATCAATAACAACATAGACATCAAATGGTATTATGAACTGACTTTAATTATACTGGAAACGTTAATAAGTATATCTCAAAGCGTAAATTTCTATGTAACTAACAAAGGCGTATATTTTGATTATAAAACGGAGGCTAACTTTAAACATAATTTGTTGTCAAATGTCAACCAAATTAAACTACTTAGCAGCAAGCATTTTCATATTTTATATAAAAATTAATATTTATTATTATTCACTTATTTGTTATTGGTACTTCTAAAATGAAAATGTAGTTACACTTTTCTTATAGCTATAGTGGATGTCTTAATTTTAAACTTAGGTTTTATTACATTATTTATCTTTAATTAATCTGATATTCTCAATTAAATATGCCAACACTTTTTCATATTAAATATTAACAGTAATATGTAAATATTCATGACTGCCCCACACTCTTTAATCCTGACTTATCTATACTTTACCTATTGTTTACCTATTGTATCTGATTTTTTGTAACACTTTGAAATTTTTTCGATAATTAATTAAAGATGATACTTAAAGTTGTTTCAATTACATTTTATGTTGCAATAATGTAATATATGTATTTATTTTGTTTCTTCGTATATAGTTAATTAGGACTAAATTGTGTTTATCAATGTCATGCCTTGTCATTCAGAAAACAATATAAGAGACCCTTTCTTTGCGTTCGTGTTAAAATGTCAGAAAAAGCTTATTTGTTCTCGATTGTATCTAATAAATTAGTGTTTTATTTGTTTTAAATTGATGGTATATGCTTTCTTAGTATCGAATTATTAGTTCTAATCTCTTTTCGCTATTGTAATTATTTTTTGTAGTTTTCGTGTTTCCCAAATACGCATAAGTAAATATTTAAACACTTATTTTTTTATTATAATTTCACGTTATACTTTTTTTTCTTTCTTTTCAGAGAGAGTCTTCGTCAAGTTATTCGCATTTTAGAATCTTTGAAAGCCCATGAACAAGTAGAACAATTGAACATGATAGCGTTGTGATCTTTTTTTAAAAACATTGATGCTATATGCTTTTCTGTAATTGCTAACTACAACATTCGTCCCGTCTTTGTACTACTACAATATAATCACTACTGTATTTTGTCAACACTATTCTGTTTTATTTGTGCCATTTTAAAACTGGCCGTAATAGTAGAGGGTACCGCATAATACAAGGGGAGAAAGACAAGACCGTTGTACACAGAAAGATTTTAATTATGTGAACATGCTGACCAGTATAATAATATAATATTAGTTACAAAACGCCAGGGCCGATCGATGAGGCAAGCTCACTCGCACAATGGGAGAGATGGGTGGGTGTGTGAGGCGGGGGTGGTTAAGCGGTGAAAACTTTAACCCGCGTGGAGGGTCGGAGCCGTCCATTGTCGGAGTTGTCTATTGTTGGGTGGGGTGAATGTGTGATTAACGATGGTAGACTGACCATCCCATTGAGCCACGTTTGCCGAATCTGGGGGTTTGAAAGAAAACTAGAAAAATTATTATTCGAGTATTCCAGCTCGGTTATCTGAAACAAAATTATAGAATTTTTTTCCACACAAAGGCCGTAGGAAAATTTATTGAAATATATTAAAATTAGCGAGAAAAAAATTTTATCAAAATTTTTTGACTTTTTAATATATAGGTAATGTAATTATTCAACTTTTAAATGTATTTCACGTTTGAAAATGAAATGCTTACTTGCGATCTAGAAACTTTTCTGTAGGAAAGTGGTTAGTTTAGTAAAAGTTGGATCATTTCGCAATTAACGCTTAAATAATTCAATTTTAACTCTTTATTGTTCCGAAATTTATTCTTCAGGTAGATCGATGGATATAATAATTTATGTGTTATCCACTAGTAAACAGAAAGGAGACGATCATTTTCTGAAAAATGTAAGCTTATAGCTATAAACAAAAAGTTAAATCTAATAAAAACTAAAGAATAGTAGAATATTTTTCTTGAATAGAGTAATATTTAAAAATTGTAAGTTTTTGTGTAACATCGAATATTCCAATTTATTCTTTATTTATATACTTTATTCCAGAATATTCTTTAATGAAATTTACAAATATACCTATAAATATTGTATACAATTTACTACATATAATGTTAATAATTATTGAATCATATTTTCACTTTATGATTTGCGGGTAATAACCATGTATCTGTCCTAACTAATTTTAATATAGTAGTAATTACTGCACAACTATCTGTACAATCTAATATTATATTGAGAATTTTGTCGGCCGTTATTTTTGAATATAATAACGGTAACCAAATGTTTTATAAGTTTTTAAATTCAATGTGTAGTTTCTGATAGAAAGATGGAAATGAACATTTAAAAAAAATTAAAGGGCTACATCTAAATTGTATTTTTAAAAATGTAGCAACTAGAAAGGTAGAGTGAAAACATATCCTAAAGAAATAAACATTCGTTACACTTTGTCAGACATAAAAAAGTGTTCCAAAAGACAATTATGATGCAGTTATAATTTAACATTGATGCAATTATATGTCACAAAAAATTTTACTTTTTAAATATATTTATAAGGTTTATCCATCATTAATGTTTTATTAAAAATTTATTTACTTGTCAACATCAAATTTTTCATCTACAAAAATTGTTGTAACATTTTTTTTTGTATTTTCGCCGGCCACCGTTGGCGAGATTTGATTAGATTATTAATTTAAGTTCTAGTAATTCCGTGTGTAGCTGAATACGCGTTAAATTACGTTGGTAAAAAACGGAATTTGGAAAAAGTTCTGCAAATTTATATGTTCTAAATATATTGGAGATTTCACAAGCCCAACTTATAACTTTTTATAGTTGACTTATTCTTTTACCTAATTTTTATTTGAATTGAATTCCTTATTCATTCTCTCATAATATATATTGAAATATTTGGGTCAACTTTCAATTTTGTTCCTTTCTATTTCTTAAATGTTCTACATGTTACATAAGTTCTAATCAGAACATGTATTTTCTTAAATATATAGACTAATAGTTATTTGGAAAACTTTTAATAGTATTGATTACGGGTTGTGAAAGCTTTAATATAAGTAAACAATAAAATACTATATTAGAAATATATTAATAATATAATTACTGCTCTTTAAGTTTAAATAATTTGAGAGCCGTTAATTAATTTAATCGACATGTGAATAATATTTATTTCCCTTTCACATACGAAGTTTTCATATAGATTCAGTTCTCAATTCCTTCGTTTTGCAAACATGACTTTTTTTATTTAATATTTTACTGTGTTTTCAATGTGTAAATTAGATACACAATATATTTTTTTAAATTAGATAAACTATATGTATATAATATATATTTCTTGTTTCTAATGTCTATAATGGTGATTGAACTTATTTTATTTAATATTTAAAATCTAGCAATTTCTAGGGATATGTAGAGACTATTTTTGAAATTTATTTATTAAATTAAGTAGACACACCACATGTTCAGCGTGGCCATTATACAAAAAGCAATATATGCTTAATTACTTTTATACTGTGCTTCCCCATAATATAATCAGTTTTGTTACCGTTTGTATAGCGTTAATTATTGCATCTATATAATGTAGTATAGCGTGTGATGGCGGTGACGTAATTTGTTTGCTTTTTTCTTTCTTGCTTATTTCATCGGACGAGAAAAAAAACTTATTTTCATAATTGTTTTGCCCCTTTGGACTGACTGACAACAATTATTTTATAAAAAGAAAGGAAACTCAAGATATATAAAACATCTAGAAGTGCAGAAAAAATAATTTTTAGTTAATACCTGCAATATTTAAATTCCTAAAAATTCATTAAAAATCACTTAATTGGCGAAATGTGTATCCGAATTTTCAACTGAAGGCTCTGTGAATCCTCATTTTTAACTCAATCGACTGTCAGATAAAAATTTACTTGGGGTTCGATTTTAAGGGAGAAATCTGTATATATGTCACCATTTCACACTGAAGATAAAATGAAATTTTTGGAAATTTCTATTTTATAAGTTGGAGAGGACCTATAACTTCTGCGATCGTAGTTCCGAGATTACTTTATAAACAAGGTATGATGTTGTCTCTTTATATGAATCCCTTGTAGTACTGCCGCGTGCTACCATTATGAGTTTATTTTATTCCATAAAAAGCTGGAGTTAAATTTTGAACTTCAATAGCAGATGTGTACATAATAATGTCACTGGTAAATAGTACCCAGAGACAGATTCTCCGATATATTAATTTATTCAGGTAACTGTAAATAATGGATACTTAGATTAAAATTAATTAATAATTGGTACATTACATGCGTCTAAAGAACCACATTTTAGAAGTCATGATTTTATATACTCAAGCTCTATCTTGAAGATTCGACCTTCGAATCCATTTAAACCTATTGTCCACAAAAATATCTTCATTGGTTTTAGGTTTTTGTTTATGCCTCATTCTCTTAAGTTGTTAACCAAATTTAGCATATAGTCTTCTATGTGCTCTTACTATATTCTGACTTAAATGTCTTCAGTGCAGTTTTCAGTCTCCGAATAAATAAATTACTAATACAATTATCCAAAACATAATTCATCCTAATATTTTAAAACATAGAGATATGCTTAATAACATGTGTTCCAATATACCTAATTAATTCTGCTCTTATTGATGAGTTTAAGTGTTTTATATTGATCATTTATAATATGTTTTCGTTTCGTAAGTACTTAAAACTTCTAGATAAAAACATCGTTAACGCTACATGCTCTCTTCTAATATTGGCTTTGCGAAATAACACCTCTTTTTTTGATTACTGTGAAATGATTGCCAGCCAGCAGATCAAATGATACCTAATTCGTAAAATGATCATTTGCTCATTTATTTATATATATAAGTTATTCTTTTATATTTTTAATTTTAACACTAAATATTGAATGTTTGATTCAATAAATAATGTTTATAAATAAAAAGAATTGTTGTCATCAAACTTGTATTTAATATAATGTGAGTCAGATTACTGTTACACTTGAACTATATTTCAAACATAAATTTTCAACTGGTTAAAATATTTATAGAATAAAAATTTGACACTTTAATTGATGTCTATATATTATTGTATATACAACCATACAGCAAAAAGTATTCATCATCAAAATCGTTCCCTAGAATGCAATCGGTTGCAGTTACTATGATATGAAATAACAAAGCTGTACGATTCAGTAATTTGGTGTCAGATTAATTAATTAGTAATATATATTATCTACATTTTTAAGGCTACGTTGGTAGTTTATTTTAGAGCTCTAAGAGATTACAATATGGTATCTATATTAACGCTATTATAGATGACTTAATTAAATATGTGCTAAAAATAAAATTAGTTAGTCATTTTATAAAATTAAAATGGTATTGAACGTTCTAAATTAAGCTAAATATAGTTTATATTTTTTTAATATAATTATTAAATTAAATATACTAAAATAAGTACAGCGTGAGTCATAGATAACCTTCGAACTTTAATAAACAAATTATTGTTGTTGACATTAATTGTTATTTAATTGTTATTTATTAAAAAATGAATTTAAAAAATTTTTATTTAAAAAATGATCTACAACATTATAACCTTACAATTTAAATATATTAAAACAATATCAATCCAAGCACAATAAAATTCTGTAGCAGCACATTTCAGTGGATTAAAAATAAAAAAATATTTAAATGATAAAACTAATGCGTTTCGAAATTATGGGAATGAATTTGGTGCTATTGTTTGATAACAAACTTCCCAAGAAAATGAATGAAATGGGTACTGTGAATTTAACGAATAAATGGAGGTTTATAATGACGCTTCATATAGTCGTGGTCTATACATATATAGGTCGCTATTCAAAACATATCCCAATCACCTCTTTTTTCTGCTATATGGTTGCTTAGTGCAGTCAAGTACGCTTTAGTTAAGGCGTGTTGCAGAGTGGTTTCCTAACCATTTTCAATGCCAGTAACGCTTTAATCAGCCCAAAGAGCGGCTAGGATTGCATAATATGCTAACACCATCATCATTACTAACCTATTATCATTGACTATTTGCCGTGAATGGGATTCAAACTCGGGCCATTGGTGCATTAGGCTATCATTGCACCACAAGACTTGCACAGTCTACTAGTATAATTTTACTGTAGTTAAAGGTATTTTTAACTACAATTGATGGAATAATTAATAAGATTTGACATAACAAAATTACAATTGAATGTTATATGAAGATCAAGAAATTGTAGAATAAAGTTCAGGTGCAACACTATATGAATCACATTATATATACATATACGTATCATATCATGACAGCAAATCTTTTATAATTACAATAATTATTTATCAATTTTTTTTTGTTGCATATTTGCTGTAAAATATGAGGTGAGGTAAACAATTAATTATCTCAACCTAAGAATAAAATCCATTGATAAAATGTTAACCATCTATGACATTCATGTGTCTATGTTGATTTACATTTATTGTCTCATCTTCTTTAATCATGGCACATTTTAAATTGTGCAATGAATAATCCAATAATAATCTATGGCATATTTGTTCGCATTTCCTTCAACTATGTCTCAAGCAAACGTATAATGTCTACACTTGAATGAAAGAATACATGTGATCAAATAATGTTATATTGGTTCCCGTTGTCGATGCACGGGCGGATGAATTTGAAGCGACCACTTCCTTCTATAAAGTCAGCGATATTTCATTTGTTATCTAAATTTGAGAAGATGTACCTCTGTGAAACTGAGAATACACCAAGAAGAGTTTTAAAACATAGCATGGACGATTTAGGGCTTTGTGGGCTTTGAGGAATAAAGGCACCAGCCTGTATAGTAAACCATTTAATACGTTGATATAAAGCATTTAAATATATTTATAATAATACTAACATTATGTGTACATAGTTGTTAATTTTTGTTTATTAATGAATTATTTAATAATAGTATGAAACAGACGATATAGTTTAATTTTTTGTTTTAAATATGTTTAATTTTATATATTTTTACATATAAGAAAGAAAGAAAAACTTTTACATGCATTGAAACAATATTGTAAAGGTAATCACATTTATATATTACTGAATAATTTGATTTGCTTTAACTTTAATGTATGTTATTTTAATTTTAATATTTTACATATGTTTTTTAAGTTTTAAAAGGAAAATATGCAAACCTACAAATTTGTTCAATATTTATATATTGGTATGTAACTCTTTATTTGTAATGTTTAATAAAAATATAACTAATTAAAATAGATACTAAATGTATAGTTTCTATAGTCGCAAAATAGTTAACATTAATACAATTAATCAAAGCAAAAACACAAAATAGTAAATCACATTGTCCATTGTCTAGCTAAGCGTTGATTAAGGGAACTTTTCAAATAAAAAAAATTGTTATAATACATAAATATAAAAATACAGTAGATCCAAGTTAAATATATTTTGCTACATTTTTATCTCGCCATTATAATATTTCGGTAATTGTTGTAATCATTTTATATTAATTGTCATAATTATATAGTTTTCCTTTTAAACATCTGCGAACAAAATGACAAGATATTTATCACCTCAAAATATTTGATAATTCTAATGTTTGTATATAAAGGACAACGTATCTTACAATGTAAGCTTTTAATCCGTCACTTAAGGTCAATATGAAGTCCACTTGTATTTTGAGTAAAAAACTGAGAAACTGATCTAATTTCTTTCATATTATATACATTGTTCTGATAGATGCAGATATTTTGCAAAAATATTCCCAAAAATTACTGCGTTACTAAAAATATTTTCATTTTCATTCAACTGTTTTATTGATTTCGTGCAATCAAAAGACAGTGTCAACCAAAAACTAAATTATATATTCTTCACAACAAACAGTTTTTTTTTTAAAATACATTGATCACATAAGTTAAATATTAAATTTATATATGTCATTTTAATAAAAAAATTATTTATTCTGGAGAGATTTTTCGCACATGAATAATTAATATTTAAAAAATTGATTGAAAAAGTTGTTTAAGAATTTGTATATAAAATAGACACTTAAATTTAACTCGTTAACATTTTCCAATTCGTAAATTCCTCACTATGAAATAATTAAATTTGTATTTTTTATATTAATTTATGTATTTAAAATTGGAGCAGTTTTTCATTGTTTACGTTCGTTATACAAAAATTAAGAGACCCGTTTAAGATTAATTTAAGACCCATTTAAATAATAAGACCCATTTAAACTTAAGAGACTCAATTAAAAGATCCATACTATAATATGAAAACTGTTAAATATCAGTTTATTGTTTTAAACATATTTATCAATTTAAGCAGCATTATCGTATGCTATTCTATTGTGTAGACTGTAATCAAGTATTTTTGTTTTAATTTACCGTAGCTACCATTAATAATTATTGTTATAACTAAATGTTAATTTATATATAATATAATTAATTGACACGCCTGGGAATTTATAAATAAATTATTTGAAGATTACATAAAATTATAACGATTATTTTATATTGATGGTGTATCTATAATAACAACATGTAATTATGAACAAAAAAATCTTTTAAATTGGATTGATCATGTTTAAAATATTTCCAGAAATTATAGCAGCCTAATATTTAATGTTTAGAACAAATAGGCTTTGAGAAATGCCGATTGGAGTAAATGTATCAAAATGAAGTGTTTTATTGTGTATTGTTTTAGCGTGCTGATGTTTTGCATTGTATATTTTTGCTTTGTTTGATTAAAGTATTTATTTATCTCATTTAATATGAGATCTAGTAAACAACAACTTTTAAAACTTTAAACAATACCATTTTTCTGATGATTGTAGTTCTATATTTATTTTAGTGAAAATAAACGTGTGCTATTATTGTGCTATGCAAACTATTTGATTATTTCAACATCAATCATTCTCATAATGTTAAATATGAAATTCGTGAGCAAATTCTATTTCTAGATTATTATAAAAACACAATAAAAGTGGATGTAGCATGAAAACACACTATTTATCTCTTGAGCGATGTGCATTTTTCAAAAGATTTTATAATTTATAACAATTAAAATGAGAGTATGGTAAATTTTTTTTGAGAAATAACACTCTCTTTATATCTCTCTCTTTTTCTCTCTGTATGTATATATATAGAAATATATATATTTATAATAATTTATAACCTACACACAGTTTATACAAGGACATAAAATATTATTAGAGTCAGAAATATTTTGGAAAGCAGTTATAATTGTTCTTTGACAAAATTCAGCCTTCTCTTTTGTAAAATGATACCTTCAAAAACTTTTTTTATAATTTCATAATTAGTAAATATAATTATTTCAAGCAATCAGAAAAATAAAAAAAGTAATTTGATATTGTATCAACATATAAATGAATGTTTTATGATTTTTTAAATTAGTAATCAAGAGAATATTTTTTTATTTGAAATTTCAACATAAATTGTTTTAAAAACAATCAATTGACAATGTGATCTGTTTAAAATAAATAAGCTACTTTTTCAGAATAATAATATAACTGTTTTTAAAAATGAATCAATATACATAAATGTATTCATAATAAACATAAATTTGTAAATAGTAAATGATTTCAATGGAGTTAATTTTTTTATATAAAATATTTCGTATCTAATATTTCCTAATATTTTTATATTATTATCATACTTTATGAAATACAAAATATTTTATATAAAATTATTTATTAAAAAATATAGATATCAAGAATGATTAATTAATTACAAATTTTTTATGAAGCACATTACAATAATATTTAAATCACTTTTATTTATTTTTACTCTTTAAATCGGATATATCATATATATACGTATTTAAACTATATATATACTTTACTTTATTAAACTTACTTATGCTTAACTAAACGTTGACTTTTATAATATTAAACATATAAATGTATACATATATCTAATATACAAAAAAGTTTAAGTGAATTTCAAATGAATGTCCAGGTGTTCTAAAAATTGAATAATTGTAATCATTGCAAAAATAATTTTTAATTAATAATTTAACGTGTAATATTGAAAAAAAATATTATCACAAATTACACAATATTAAAAAAAGATTTAATTTATTCCAAAACAAGTGTATTCATAAATTGTAATTGAAGTATAAAATTCGATCTTCAAAATAATAATTATTATAAAACATTATCAATCCTTCTCCTAAAAGCACAATATTTTTAATATTACAGATCATATAATAGTGAATGAAAAATAATTTTAAAATAATTATAGGATATAGAATTCCTTTGAGATCTTAAGAAAATATTGTTAACCAAATAGCGCAGGTCCGAGATTTAAATTATTTCTAAAGACTTATTATAATATTGCAAAAATTATTATATATATTTGAAATCTCTAATGAAATGTTTTGATACATGGCCTGGCTTATAGTTGATGGTAATAATAATTAATATCAAAACCAATCTATATCTCCAAATCATAGATATCGGATTTGTTTTACTTACTCAATTCACAATTTACGAATTCTTTAACAAGAAAAATTAGTAAATTTGATTAGTAAAAGATAGGAAAAAATCAAATCGATTTACAACTTAGTACGATAGAATTTCTTCATAGTATTAACACTCTGTATCTTCGATTTTAAATTGAATGTCTTCTCTAAAGTTGTTGAATGAATTATTAATTCATTAATTTATCCGATTTCTATGCTCCAAATATAAACTTTATCGATTTTATAGTTCTATCTAAAATCGGTTTAGTCAAAAACCATATATTATATAAATTATTATCTTTTAAATATATATACATATAATAATTGGACTAGATTTCCAGAAATTGTTTAACCAAATTAAAAACTGAAACAAGTTTTAACCATAAATTGAATTGTCAAAATATTTCAGTTAAAGTAAAATCACTATAATTAATCATTAAATGTAATCAATTATTTATGATTTGCATATTGGGTAAACAAATTAACCGAATATTTTAGTAGTTTAAATCTATGTCAATCGATTAATTATAAATCAAATTTTAAGTCAATAAAATAATATTCTATGAATTTAAATAATAATATTCGATTTAGTTAATTAGAATTTTGTTTGTTTAGTTTATTTTGTAACTTATTATTAGCCAAATCAGCCGGTTCAGACTATAAAAATCGTTGTTTAAATAAACGTTTATGTATTCTATTTATATTATAGATTTACAGATGTTTTCCGATTATCATAATTATTAATTTTTATTAACTTTGAAAATAATATCGTTATTTAAAAATATCGATTAAAAAAGTTAAACATTTCCACTGCCAATCAGCGACCAAGGAGATGTCCGATGATAAAAATATATTTACACAAAAATATTCGGATGAAAGTTTTGATAACTGCAGTTAATAAATTTCAGCTCCATCAGGTGAACAGCTTTTAAACACATTTGGATGGAATTTATTAGGGTCGAGGGGACCTTGACTACGACTTATTTAGAGCAGTAACAATTATTATAAAAATTATAATTTGTTTTCTATTTTGATAGGGGATAATAATAACAAAATATACCGTAAAAAGCTAAATTAACTTTTAGTGGATTTTTATTATATTGTAAGTTCAATGTGTTTTATTAAAAAGAGCACTAACTTGATAACAGCCATTGCATTAATGTAATGCAATTAAAATAAATAAAATATGTTACACGTCATTTCTTTGTAAAGTGAATTTCCGCACTACAGGCAATATCAAATCAAATTTAAACAAAACAATTCTAAAGACTTAAAAAATGTATAATAAATTTCAGTAAATACTAAACCCAAAAAAAGTCTCTTAATTGCTTTCTAAAAAAGTACAATTTGATATATTTTCTCTAAATACCCCCTCAACATGATTTCTACAATAGGTATGGCACTCCAAACAATTATGTTAATTGCATTAAATATGTTCTTTCTACTTTATGTCTATAATTTTCAATAGGGTCTGCTGTCCACTTGGATAGTATTAGTTTGAGGGTGTTATCAACTGGAACAGTTTAGTGTGTTATCTCATTGTGTTTTGGCTTTATCAGGCAGAATATATATTTAATAAATATTTTAAATTTTGATAGTTCTGCTTTCAATAACGTTTTCATTGGTGATGTGTGGTTTGTTATTTTTGCACATCGTTTTCCATTGTCGGCACCTTACATCCATTAAGTATCTTCCAGAATATTATTGAAGAGTTCATCGTGGACTTTTGAATTTTAAGGCTTCCGAACACTAAAGTTTTTATTTCACACAATTTACTATACTGAACAAAACGATCTATTTATTTCGTTTGGTGTGCGCCGGAAATTGGGTCCTAGGGGTGCACTTGACATTTGGTAAAGGGGGAGGCGCTTATGTAGCTACATAGACATCATCATGCGTTTAGGAACATGTTTTAACAGATCGCAAATGTTTTTAACATTTATTTACCCTTTAAGCCTGGGTATACAACGCCATTCCAGGTTTAAAAAAAATTAATTTAAAGCTTATCTTGATAATGGCCCCTCAAGACCTAGAGAGGGAGTTCTTTCGCTTTTGATAAGTGAAATTTTTTGCTAATAATTCATATATTATTAAAGAAGTCTTCATTAAAACAATATTTGAGAAAAAAAAGCATTCACAAGGGTCAAGGGGCACATACTCGTATCATGCGAATTCCAAATTTTTGATCAAATGAGTCGGGTGAAGGGGCATCTAACCCCACCGCCCCTACATCATTCAAATTTCTAATCATAAATAGTTTTTAACGTCTCACAATATAGCAGTCAACTAAATCTTTAATTCACAAATTAATTATTTTTGTTTCAAGAACATTAAAATAATTTAAATTCAAGGTATATGAGTATTAAAAATAAGTTTTTAAATTAACGTCCGCAAATTAATTGGCCTGCGAACACTGAATCAACTGTTCATTTGTTAATTGAAAAAACTTTCGTATACAGCAAAACTGACAAACAGTTCCTGTGTTGTGTCAATAACCGTTTTGTGGTGTTACAAAATATCAAGATCTTATTTCATAGAAACTATCTTTTCTGATTTTGAAATTCAGAATATGTTCAGTATAATTCTTTTTTACATATGTGTTTCAATGTTATGCATTCGTAGCTTATTATAATATATTTGAGGAATAGACTTATGTTCCGTGATCATATAAAAAGATTACACTGAACAAATTGTATTTTAAAATAAACTTCTCGTTTTGTTATGTTACTAAAAATAGACACAATTAACTATTTGAAATTAAAACAATGTCCTTAAATACAATTGTAGATGAACTTAAAATGGAAGTTTTGAACAATGTATGATAATTAGATCATTTTCAACTGATAAAATTCAACTATCAATGTCACGTTGACCTATTTAGATTGAATATCCGTTTTTATGTTGAAAACAAACATCGCAGCAGGTGGCTTCAGTAACTGTTATCAGTTGTTGAAAACATGAGACATATTTTAATTAAAAAAACGAGCGCATGTATCCACTCTCCTTATTTTTATTGGTCTATCGTTTAAGAAATTATCAACCATCTTTATTTTAACAATTATTCAGTCATTAAACCTTGGGATTTAAATATTTAAGTATAAAAAAGTAGGAGGGTTCCTTTTGTTCAGTTAAACGATTTTCATATCTTTACACGGTTTCCTAAAAAAAGTTAATGAAAACATTATAAAAAGATAAAATTTAAATACGAGACAATTTTGAAACTACATTTTTTACATATTTTATGCAACATGTTTGTTCATTTAATACAATTGACATATGAATAATACTAACGTTAACTAATAATTGAATCTCTGTTCTTCAGCTGTTCAGCTGGGGTGTTTCAAATGCTCTACTTTTCAGTACATCGATCAATATAGATTTACCTTCACGATATCATATTGATTCTGCTATCGATTGTCTTATCGATCTACTAAGATTGTCAAAAATGTTTCATCAGGGTTTATTTATAGTTGTAAAGTTTTCACGAATTCCGACCCAGTTTTCTACTACTGTATATTAATACCGCAATTAGGTTCTCACATTTTGTTTCGATTATATTCGATCGTGCTCGTAATTCTTCACTCAGGTTGTGTACTATTTCAAACGATCTTATGGAGTTGTTATTTAAATTGATTTCACCGCAGTCCTCATTAATAAATTTTACATTTGCACTATTAATCTCTTTCTACACTTCATATTAGTAATTCATTGATATTCGTTTGCTGCTTAAGGGATTCCCCTTTTTCCTTTTCAGTTTTCATTGCTTGTCACATCTCTCCAATATTTTTTCAATGAACCATGTTGCAAGATTTTTATTAAAAAAAACTCTCAGGTATCTTTTTTACTATATCAAGTATATTTTAGTTGAAATTATTCATCGTTTATTCTACAATGTTTATTGCATAATGTAACGGCAATGTTTTTCCAAATAGCCTATTTTTTTGCGAATTGTGTCTGTTTTTAGATTCTTCCGTTTTTCTATGTAGGTAAAACTTAATTGTGGTATTTTTCTGCTTTTTTGTGGTTTACGTATGAGGCTACACCTGTTATACTTTTTGTATTTCAATATATAAAACTATTTAGACCATACTAAATATTTTATATATTTTTATTTTATGACGTAATCTGTATATTTTATAGAAATAATAGTGGATATATAGTTTGATCAAGTAGTGTATATTTTAGATTGAAACATAAATTATTCATGAAAGGTAAGTATGTGATGTCTTTTGACATTTTTTATTTTAATAAATTGTTTTCAAAATAATATTTTTAAACAAAAATTATAATATTGAACAAAATGATTATTAAATGAATTGGTTGTAAAAATGTAATAATAGATAAATACATTTTCGTTTAAAACCGTTTTATTTTTTGTAAAAATATAGCTATCCACTTATTTAGAAAATTACATGTAAACCACTGTTCACTAAAATGAACACGTAATATAATAATTAAACCAAGTTATTCAATGTAATAGGATTTACTAAAAAAAATTAGTAACCAATGATAGCTTATATCGGTTAACTTAAGTTAAATTAAGGTCATTACTATTTTATTTTTGTTTATTTTATAACAACTATAAAATATGAAATAAAACAGCAAGATTGATGCATTGTTAGTTTATTATATAGTGAAAATGTGTTAGGCAGGCTAAATAAACAATTCATTACAATAAAAAGCAAAAAACATTCAAAAACAATTTTAAAACTTCATAAATGTAACCAATTTCCTTTTAACCTGATTGAACGCATTATATAGTTGTTAATTAAAAGTATGATATATTTTTTTAATATTTGACTAAAATTATTGGATTTAATTTTTTATTGGTTTAGATATATCTATAAGCGACTCATTATCCGTCAAAATCTAAAAGGATTAGTGATATTTTATTGTAAAATATTTTTCTACGTGGCTACGAATCTTCTTTGTCCTATTTTATACGTTAAACAATTTGAATAATATCAAATTATTTGCTTACTTTAAATATTTACGAGCACAATATATCCTTGTTTCGTTAGAAATTATAATGATTAATTTTATTAACAAATTTTTTAACATGATATCGATTGATAAACTTAACAAAATCTCAGTCAGATTGTTATACTTGTATGTTATACAAACACAAACAATCACATATATTGTATATATAGGCCTACATACACGTAAGAAAAAGTATATATTGTAAATAATTAATACTTGGGGCTACAAATACGACTATTTTAAAACTTAATTATGTGGTATAAAATATATCATGTGGTTTTCTTAATTTTGTTATTATGATCTAAATATCAATATATTATATATATAACATATTTGTAGTTGAATTCAAAATAATGTCCTGGATTGTAAACAGTGAATTGTATACGTTAAATTACCTACGTTTTCGGCCGTTAAATTATATAATGATACTGGGCACTGCGCGACTCGCACATTATACGCGTTTGATTGTCTCATCTTATGTATTAATGTATACATAATGCTCTCAAATGAAATGTATTTTAACCAAGAATAGTTTGCATTGGTACTAGTATTTAAAAGGATTTTTAACAAAAATACTTAAATTGCCATTCATTACAAACTAACATTTCATTTTATTCATTCATTTTATTTAATTCTAATCAATCAATTATTATTAATTCAAATCAAAACTAGAGTGGTGATAATCCACATTTAATGAAGATTTAAAAAAAAATTTACCCCGATTGAAAACATTTCATTGTAGTGGGATAAAAAAAATACATACTTATTGAGTGAAATATTTATTTTATTTTATTAATTTACTTTATATTATCGACTGTTATTTGACTGTATTATTGATTGCTTCATTATATTTTTGTCTGTCTTATTTATTACTAGGATTTTGCTATTATCTATATACAACACTTTAATCATACTTTATAGTTATTTATTGAAAATGTGTTTAATATTATAAACAAATTCAAATTATTTTATTTAATAAGATTCAAAAAGACTGAAAGTTTAAGGCAAGGAATCTACTTACACGAGTGCCACCATTTTGAAAGCAACAGAAAATTTGTTTTACTAGTTTTCGAATAAAAAATTTATTCTCGAATTGTGTCTAAATGTATAATGTCACAGGTCACATTGACATTTTATACTATGTGTACATATTCATACCATTAGAACGTTGTCAGAAAGTGTAATTATACTAAATTATTACGCTGTTAATAAAAATAATATAAAAATTACATTATTATTAAAATAATAATAATAATTATTATTATACTTGTAATAAGATTATTATTATATTATTAAAACATTTTCAACTAATTATTAATATTTCTATATTAGTGGTTTATTAGAATGCTGGAATTTCAATTTATATAAAAAAAGTAATTTAATACATTATATCATATCATATTATATTATATTAAAATCATAATAAAAAATATATAAAGATACAAAACAATATGTTAATCTATATACCTTAATTTTTCTTATTTCACATTTTAAAACTTCTTTTAACGTTATTTAACTTTTATGAAACTTATAGTTATAGTTATCTATTGACACGGAAATATATATTTTTTTAAATATTAATTTATACTTTTACAATGATTGGCACTCCTAAACAAACACTTATATATTGTAGACAATTTTAAACATTGACTAAGCTTAAATCTGTGATAAACAAAATAATATGTACGATTCACTATGTTTACAATTTTATTCGATTTTCCAATAATTTAGAAATGATTTCAGTTTACAATGACTATATTTGCGACGTTAATTTACATAACCAACACTAATAAAAGGCGCGCGCAGTTCCATGATTTTTATAAAGAGGCCGGGGTTCCAAAATTAAAAAAGGACACATGTCATAAATTTATATTTAGAATTGACGTGAAATGTAATAGAAAACGATATAATTTATGTAAAGGGCAATTTGTTTTTAAGGGAGGGGTTCCGGAATCCCTGGAATTAACCCTCTCCTGGGACAGCCCTGAGAAATGTTAATGATATTAATATTTATTAATTTATAATAATATTGTAAACAAATTATTTAAAAGAAGTCATTGAATATTATATTCAAATATATCTGATTTACTTTGACTGCCAGAAGCAATTTAAAATTTCCATAATTTTAGTTTGTCTAACATATTTTTTGTGTTAAAATATATTTAATTACCTGTTATACAGATTAAGCCTAAAGAGATGCATCGAGTATTTTGTATATTAAATGTGCAGATATATAATTTGAATAAAAACTAAATGTTTAGTTTGTTTTGCTATTTCGAATAAAAACAGATAGGAGAATAATATTAATATTGATAACTATACTGTTGTAACCCCTAAGGCAAACATGTCCTGCATCCAACCACATTAATTATTTTGTCTGAATAAAGTCATAAGGGAAAACTTCTTCAAATAGTAAATACTATAAAATGTTATGTATTATTTCTATGTTATAATATATGTATTGTAAGTAACGCATTTACAATAAATTGTTTTGGCTTATTACAGCGCTTTTTCTGGATAATATGTTTTTTTGTCTTAATGAAAAGAATGTAAATCAAATTTCAATGTAACTAAAATTAGAAAAACAGAATAAAATATTTAGGATTGTGTCGGGATCCAAAAATTATACGTTTGTTGGGAGTGGTCACGATGGAGGACAAAATGACAATATCCTAAAATAGGCAACTATAATAAATACTCTAAACTTTACATAAAATGAACACTTGTCTATAAAAATACATTTTAACAGAAACAAAAATATAATTTATATTAGCTTAATTAATGTTTAAAACAGCATTTTAATTCAAGTAATTTAAAGAAAAAAATTATTTTGTATTTGTTATTTTTAATATTTAAATTAGCATATATTTTGAAAAAGTGAATTTTTTTGGTAATGAACTAAATAACAAATTATTAATTATATTAAATTAATTATTAAACTAAATATTAAGATAAACTAATATTTTATAATTCAGATATTAGGATTTTAAAGTAATGTTTTACAATTAATTTTTTTCAAACGCATATTTCAAAAGAAACTTTTGATTAAACCAATGAGTTATTTAAATTTCTTTTACAAAGTAATGAAGTTTAAAATCAAAGATTATCAATATTGAAAAGTTATTTGAATATTTGTTAGAGTTTATCCCATATTTTCCTTTGTTGATTAATCATGAATACCTCTTTGAGTCTATGATTAGAATTATTCAGTGCGTATATATCAGTAGTATTAAAAATATTAAAATATTAATATTAATATTAATAGACTTCTTTTACAACAGCAAAATATATATTAGAGTATGTATATATATATATAATTAAAAATATATCTATTTTACAAATACGCACTCGTGTACCCTATAGGATATTTTGAAATCCATAAACTCTATAAATTAATCACTTGGTAGTGATATTGAACATTTATTCAATCCATTTGATGTTTGAAATTCCTGGCCTTATAACAAAATAAAGCAATTCTCCTCTATTCCAACCAGTAAACTATGAAAAAGAAACAAATAAAACTGAACTACTTAATACAACATTATATCGAGGTCTTCGGTGATAAAAACAATCAAATTTGTTTTGTAAAATTTTATAAACTTTTATATATTTGTCATTCAAGAATTTACTACATTTATCAAACTACACTTATGAGAAAATGTATGTTTTTCGTAATTTACAATCAACCGTGTATTAAAACTATCAAGGTAAACTATATAGTATTATTATGGTATATATATAAAATATAGTATTTACATATTATACAGTATGTAGTTATAAATTATATTATATGGGTAAAGTAATCAAAATATTTACTAGTTAATTTGAATAAAAGAAATCCTCTATTTTTAGAACTGTTGTATAACTGAATTTAATCAGTAGGTAATATGATCTGTGTTTTAGTTAATTTCCATTATCTGTTTTTTTAAATTTAAATAATGTATTAACTGCGCAATTATCATAGATATTTAATTATCAAAAAAGGGTGAGTAATAAAAAAGGATAATTTTTATTTCCATAAATTTAATTATTTATAAGCCTTTTTCACTTTGAATATAAATAGTTAAGAAACACATAAAAGCTGCAATATAAAGATCATAAAAAAATATATTATTAATTAAATATTAATATTATAATACAACGGAACTTTGTATGCTTCCCGATGGAAGTCGATTCGAATTTCTTAGTTAATCATTTTTCTATTTATTAAAATTTTTATAATACCTACATTTTGAAATACCTATAATTTTTACGATTATGAATATCCTAGTTTCTGAAACCATTTTATTTTCTTTTTTTATGACTTATTCTATTTATTATTTATAACCCAATTAGTGCATTTTATGTTCGCATGCATATATAACTAAAATTTACTCATCTAGGGTGAAAAATCGATAACGATAACATCTTATTAATTATTTTCAATATATGTCGATCATATTATAAGATTGTAATAATGATAAAAAGCTAACAAATTATACCAACTATTAAAAACCTTATGTAAAAAAGCTCCGTTAAATTTATTTTCGGGTATTATTTTAAATTTCATAATATATTTCTAACAATAATATATTATATTATAATATTTAAAAAAATGTAATGTATAATTAGCTATATTTATTAATTAATTCAATAATGATTCCCCTGATCTGCCCCTGATTCAATAATTCATTCAAAAACTTCGTAAAACAAAAGTAAAATAAATCCGATGTCTATGCATTTAATACATCGAAAAAATTTCATCTGATGAATGAACAAGTTGGTTATGCTTATTAAATCCTTCCAAAACATTAACTTGTTGGTTCAATTTAGAAATCTTAACATTGCACATCTTTAGCCATAATACTTCGTGAAAAATGATACAAATTTAAATAACTTTTTCCTAAAAAACTAAATTTATAAAACTCGTTTTTATTAATTTATTTGACTTACCTACTTTATTTGACTTTATTTATTTAATCAACAACTTCTGTCAATTGTCAAAATATCTGTTTTAGATTATTGACATATTATCATAAACATAAAACTTTAATTTTTATCATTCACGATAATGCGTAAAATTAATCTTTTAACTTTACAAACAGTGTTTATATTTTCCCAATTAAATCAGGCTATGTGTTATAAAAAAAAACGGTTAGTATTTTACGAAAAATAAACAAACTCCGTTGCAAAAAAACTTCCAGTGACATCAAAAGGAATCATTGTAATGTTGTTCCAAGGCTGTGAATCTTTGTTCCTTTTTCGGTAAGTCAATCAGTTTAGAAACTATCTAAGAAAGTTTGATAAGTTTTAAACGCTGAGAACAGCAATACCTTGAATAAATGTTGCTTTTAAAATTAATTAGTTAGTGTTCACAATATTTCAGACTCTTTTTTGTCATATATTACTATTCCTAATCGTAAACATATAAACATCTATTTTCAACAATCTTTTAATATATACTCCAATGTTTTCGAATATATATTTATATATTTAAATTTTAACTATATAAAATATATAAATGTAGAGATAAATTGATACATACCTTGACATAACAAGTTTGATCATTGTTCTATCATTTAAAAACAAACCTAATAACCGAATGGATATAATAATACTAATAGGCCTATATTTAAATAAAAACATTTGATAATACAACATAGTTCACAGCTATAAAAAATAAACGAGAACCAATAACGTGATCTATGTTAGTATACAGAAATACCGGTTTTGTTTTAAACATTTTAGAGCCTAATATTATGTTTTAATTAAAAACTATAATTAAATATAAAGTATTAAAAACGGATTGGGTTAACGTGTTAAAAAAAGTTTCATAAAACGCATCTGTGCATATGTTATAATGAATAACTTAAAAATTAAAAAAATTAGCGACTAAAATTATTATAAAATGTATAAGACTGAATTTTTAATTTAACTTTGGAATTTAATTTTAAGTAAGTAATTTTTAATAGAAAAAATTACAAAAAAAAATTAAAATTAAAATTAACAAATTAATTTAAAAAAAATTAACATTTAATTTAATACGACATTAAAAATATCTTGCAAATTTACAGATTACTTTTTAAAATTCTAATCAATTAACCAAGTGCCAATATAAATAATCATTAAAAGACACCTTATACTACCACTTTATTTTGATGTTTCATTTTTCCACAATTTTTACTATAATCAAATGTACATAAATTTAAATAATATTTCCATATTTGTAATTTGATATCCTTGTATAGACTTACATTCATCATCTTTAAAAATGTGATACTTTGGTGTTCTTGAAATATAATAATATTTCAAAACGCATGAAGATTAATTCAGATATAATTAATATAGTATTTATATATGAACAAAAAACCCTAATTTTACTAATAATTCTACATTAATTAAGCGTACATATACTTGTGAATGAAAATATTAAAAACACTGGTAAAACAGAAAACAACTGTTATCCTTTTTAGAACGTATAACCTATAACTTGTATATTTATACATTTATGTATGCTGTTATCTTTGTTGACATTTTACTAAGCTCACTTACACCTAACGTTTTAATATTGTGTTGATTTCGTCATATTCAAAGTTACTAAATAGTTACATTATGTAATGAAATTATTTATATAATGTCTATAATGTATCTTTGATCAAATCGCATAATAAATTGATAGATTGAGTTCTAATTGGAGACGCCGTTTTGTCCATTTTACTTATTTTATTCATTGAACGTCAATTTATGTAGTTGTACATGCTTAAATTAGCCTTGTTTTAAATAAATATTTAATTTCTTTATTTACGTTATTTATCAGTATTAAACTTTTAAAATTAATATACATTCGCAATTTTTTAATGACTGACTTGAAAAAATTTTATAGGTTGAAATATGTTCATTGTTTCATACTTTCAACTAAAAATCACTCCAATTATACTAAACCAACCGATTAGGTATATATGACCGTTTGGGACCCACGGTGGTCGCTCCCGCCTACCTTGGCCGTCCATAAAGTTGATAATACTCGTTGAGCCTCCGAATGTAATCGTCGAGCTCTTTAGCGTCAGAGAAGATATCCTCGTTATCTTCACTCTCGGCAGGGAGGGCTGAGGGATCGGCTAACGTGAGTGCGCTACAATATAAAAGTCCCACTAGAAGGATGAGACCGGAGAGACGTACAATCGAGGAGAGATTTACACAAGAAAGCATGCTTCTGAGTAGAGAACCGGAGGACGGGTGAGGTAAGCAACTGGCGCTAGCTGACTGTCTGTCTGACTTGCTTGATTACAGTAGTAGCCCGAGTGGCAACGTCGACCTATATTTATTTATCTGTTGACACTGGAGCTGTGGCTCTGCTGTCTATTCAAAGGATATATCGCCAGAGGTAATTGGAAGAGAGGTTTGACTTGCGGAGAGACACCCGTACGGGGATTGGGGATGGCGTTGAGCTCCGTCAGTGGAAGAGGTGCGGAGTTATACATGTATTCTGATTTGTCAAATTAATGTGATATATATATTATATTAACGTTGTAAATAAATCATATACAGTACAACATGTTCAATAACTGTGTGTTTTTGATAAAACGTACTTTATATTTTATTACAATTAAATGTACAATTAATTTCAGAATTAAATGGTTTCAAATGATTGATAGTAATACTTTACATACATTTATAGAAGTAAATTAAAGTCACTCCAAAATCAAATTGTGTCTAAAACGAATGAGATTTACATTTGTAAAAATTTTTGATGCTGCAGAATATTAAAAATACATTTGTTGTTTAGTTAAACTTGTTTGAAAATATTTTGAATATTTTTCGGTTGTTGATATTTAATAATTTAAAATAATTTTTAGTTCATTAAATTTTTGCTACATTCGGCTTATATTTATTCTGTTTATGATATATGAATTTCTGATAATCCTTTCATGCATAGAGGATAAGAAAATCAATAATTGTCTGTGGTCAGTTGTCAGTTGTCTCATTTTTCAATTTGTTGTATGAAAGTAGTAGTGTTTGTATCGACTTCAGATAAATGACCTTTGACCTCCAGCTAGTGCCTTTGCCTTTGCTTCAACACACATTAGGCTGCATGTTCGTGCTGTGCAGATGGCCGGTTTACACTTGGCTGCACGGCACGGCAGGGCTACCTAGTGTTTAACGGCCTTAAAGGCTCCTTCCAGCAGTACGTCAACTGTTGTTGACTTTGTACAGTCAATAATGACTCTTAAAATCGTGTTGATCTTTGAGGCCATAGCTGATATGCATGCTACGAGGTATTGCTTACATCGATTCCAGATAATGAGCCGCTAGTGTTTACTTACATTCATTCCAGATAATATGGGGGCAATCATCGATTCCAGATAATATGATGTCAACAGATGTATTTTATTCAGAAAATTTAGTAAGCATTATCTTAATTTTATGATAATTATTTTAAATTTATGATACTTTAATTAAGTATACGCTTTCGGTAATTCATTATCAATGGCTACTGTTTATTTTTTTACAGCAGTTGTTTGCATAGATTTGAGAAAGGTGTTATTCAAGGGCACTGTAATTAAACAATTTCTGATCAAATCCATTAACATTATTTTATAATGTATAGTGCAGATGTTACTGTCGGTTTACATATTAGACGTCATAACAAGTTTGTTACTGGTCACCCCACCATTATAAAAATAAGATAAATAGAGTCACTATTAATAGTATAGGAAGGGTCAATTCGAACTCACTTTTAGACTTTTGACCTTAACAATTGACCTTTAACCATACCCCCAAACTATTTTTTTTCGATCCGGATTATTTTGGATCATAAATACACCAAATTATTTCATTGGGTATATCATTTTAGGGTAGTAACCTATGACAGCTAAATTTGGTCTGATGACTTACAAATATAATATAAATATTTGTAAACTACTTACAAATATTTGTAAGTAGCATATAACCTTAACAAATTAAATTAGTGTCCAATTACATAATAATCTTCTTTTTTTTAATTATAAGTATTGTTTTTAGACCGTCCTCAAATTTTGGTTTGAAAAATGACGTCATTCTGGACGTAATTATATTTTAGCGTATAACTTTTGATGTTTACAACTTATGACAACCAAACTTGGTAGGAAGACTCACCAACATAAGCCAAATCTTTTATTCTACTTTTTTTGTAAGTGATATTTTTATTTTATGTTTTTATATATAGTAAAATAATATTTAATAGATAGGCATTCATAATACCTATGAGCTAGTATAATTTTTTTTTAAATCGGTTGAAATTTATCGAAGTTATAGAAATTTAGTGATTTACTGCTGATTAAATTAATTTTTTTATATAGTAGAATGAAATTAAATAGATAAATTAGCAGAATAACTATGCGTTAGTGCTTATTGGTTATTAGTTGCATTTGACAGAGTTGTGGACATTTTACCATTGTGATGTATTATGGCCATATATTGCACGATGATTTCAATGAAGATTCTGATATTCACTCAGCTTGATTTTGCTACTTACAGATTAATTTCGATGAGAATTCCGACTAAATGGACTCAAATATTTTTGTTTTAAATCAGTAAAGAAATTTTGTTATGAATTAAATTTTTATTAAAGTTACACAGTAGAACTTCATTATATAGAGTTTGAGATGAATATGTACTTTAATATAATTGATGTGTCAATATCATCATCATCACTAACATGTAAGATATTAATGGAGTCCAATTCATCACGTACTCTGTTGTCAAAAATATACCAAAATCGTTTGATACTATCCCGTAGAGCTGAATTATAGATAACAAATGGAGTATCTTCATGACTTTTTTCGACCTCTTACTCAATTCGTTTCATTGCTTCGTCATTTTTCATATAATTAAATAGTTCAATATAATTCATCATTTTGTCTTGTACTTTGTGTTTCAACTCTTTCAGAGTCAATTTCTTCTGTATGTTTTTCTGTATGTCCTCCATAATTGTAGTCAGAAGCGTCGACTATTTATCTTCCTCCTCGTCGTCCACCATAGCCTCCATCGATTTTATTGATGTTTCCTCTTCGTCGTCCGACCGTATTTATTCCTCGTCTATCACTGATTGATTTGAGTTTAATTTTTAGTTCGACGTCTTGTGTTGATTGATATTCGTGCAATATGACAACTTTGGAAATTTCTTTTTGTTAGTATCTGTGACGAATTAGTTCAAATTGCCTTTTTAGTTTTGTAGATAATACATTTCTTGAAGAATATTTCCGTAATAGTAAAAAATCTTTTGTGTTAAATGGTGGAAGAGTCGACACTAACAATAAATCATTGATTGAAGTAAGCTATCGTGTGTTAAACGGTACCTTGTGTACACGCGGTAATTGCAGTTTATCTTATCTGTTTATGAGTTATCTTTTCTAGCTCATAGCTATTCGGAATGTCTATCTAATAAATTTTATTTTAATATATTACATTTTTTAAATAATTATACTACTTACAAAAAAAGTTGTATAAAAGATTTGGCATATATTGGTGAGTCATCATATCAAGTTTGATTGTCATAAGTTGCAAAAAAAAGAAAAGTTATAGGCTAAAAACAAAAATTTTAAAAACGGATTATAAACATTATTTATAATTAATAATAAGGTTATGTAATTAGACACTAACATAAAGTGAGTCATCATACCAACTCAATGAAATATGTTGGCGTATTTATGATCCATAATGATCCGAATCGTAAAAAAAATATATATATATCAAATTGGGGGTTAAGTCAAAGGTCAAGGGGTGGGCCAGAATCAAACCTGCCTATACTACTACTATCCTCAACATTTTCAATCATGAAACAAAACATTACACGAGGATTGAGGTTTGTATTTTTCGTATAGTATGTTTTTGCAGAATACAATACATATTTTTTATAATTTAATTTTTCATTTAATCTTGTACATCATGTGTTAACTACCCAATGTAGTTATGATAGATTTTCCACAAAAGTCTACTTTCTTCTGCCTGCTATCTTACAACACCACACTTTTAACGTCAACAAGAAATACTTCCATTTCACAGAAAATATTACGTTTTACTATTAAAATGTGGCTTTCTTCATAATAAAACAGACGTGAAGAAGAAGTGCGCAACATACTTCATTTACATACTAGCCCGTTCCCGTATTAAAGCTGATCATTTCAAAATAAATGATGTCTAAATATCATCATTTTGTGAGTTTTTTCTTTATTATTTCTACGTCTAATTGTATATCTACGACCAAAATCTAAAATTTCTCGACAATTATGGCACAATTATAGCCAGTTTGCATCCTGTAATTCTTTTCTTATGAAATAACATTTGCTATTGATATCAGTTTGAAAAATTGTTTAGAGTGCATTTGTACAATACTATCAAATTAGGTTGATGCAGCTATTTTTGCCAACACTCGATAACTATGTTTTATGTATTAGTAGAAACGGAATAAAAGTGAACTCTATTTGTGGATGACAAAACAAATTCTAACAAAACCTTTTCATCGTATGTCGAAAATAAATTCTTTCTTACAAACAATACGAGCATGATCGTCTCACCACAATGAGCCAGCCTCACATATAGCATATCGAATTTTACAGGGGTTGTAGTGCAGATTCAAGGGGGGGATTTATGGGATTTAAAACCCCCCTCCTAGGGTTTAAAACAAATAAGTTTTATATCACTTTAAGTAAATTAAATTTATATTTACATATTTTAATCCTAAATCATACAGGTATCTTAAAATGTATTGTTGTTACTTCCAAGTATGCTGATTCAGACTTTTTCCTAACATTATATAGCTCACTTTTGTAGAGTGTGTTTCAGAAATAGGCTCCTGTGAAGCAAAGAGATCTTTCTCAGTTCTTCGTTGCCTGAAAACACATCTACGTAGCACCATGTTAGAAGAGAAATTAGCTGGTCTGACAATGATGTCAATATATTACTCAGATGAAGTAACCCTTAAAACAGAGAACATTGTACAATGATTTGTAACCTTTAACCCCTGACGTTTATTTTGTCAATAAGTGTTATTTGCCTGATCTTAGTTATATTTGTTGACACTATAATAACTTTAATTGACCAAATGTAATATTAACTCTGAGATAAATTATGTACCTATTGTAGCCTATACCAATTATTTCCATATCTGTTTCAGTATCTCTATAAAAGTCTATATTTATATATATATCTTTATATATACACAATTTACTTATATACATGCATTACTTAATAACATTTTATATAGCTGTTTCTTGATACCCGTTTATGTTAATAACTTTTAATAATCAATTGTAACAAATAAGAACTATAAACTGGGTAGGTGTGTATAACAAATATATTATATTTTTATGATTTGATTTCCATAATTCCACAGTTAACTGCATACTGTATTTAGATATAAAAACTCTTGATTTAGAACATAAAAAATACATATAAGAATATTTTAAATGCCTTTAGGTGCATTCTTATCTATAATTCATTAACAATTTCAGAGATACACGCTGATTTAAAGGTCTCTCCATACACGTGCCCTGAAATTGTTCTGAACGTGCATACCCCCCTCTACAAAAACCATCCGCCCCTGAATTACAACCAAATATTAGGCTTTGTATAATGTACATTATATCAGAAATATTGATGGAACTCATTTTCATATATAAATCAATAGATATAATATTGTAGGCCTATATATCTAGGCAAGTAATTCCATAATTAGATATGCTTATTTTTTCCTGGTACCACATCCGGCCTGCATTGTTTCAAATTTGTAATGAATATAACATATGTTACAAAAATGTTGAAAGAAAACTATAGTAAATGATTTAAGAAATTTCAGTTATTTGAACTCCCATAATTGTGAATCTAATACCCATAGTGGTTCTTGCTAAAAAAATTTGCGTCTTCTAATAGATATGTAATTATATATTAGGTAAATTTTATATGTACTCGCGCGCACTCGTACCCGCGTCCGTAGCTAATTATCAATAAATATATATGCGTGATCCGTGCCATGCATTGCGTTGTATAAATGTCCCTAGGGCGTTATCGGGACGATATTTGCTTGATGAAACATATAACAGTGAGCCATGCTGAAAATTATTCTTCGTGGATAAGAAGATCAATGAGGTCTAAATAATGTATATAGTAAGCATATGCAGTGAATTAAAAATTTGAAATATTCACCACTACGTATAATAAAAATTTAGGAAGATTAAAGGTTTTTTGAATAAATTATTAACAAATAATTCCATTTTATTGCAATTAATTTAATAGTCCAATTATTGAATGTGGACAAATTCATTTATTTTACAAATTGTGACATATTTTTTGTCGTTAACTTAATAAATATTTTTATCATATATGTTTTACGATATTAATATTATTCTTGTATTAACATGTCATATAATTAATACTAACTATATAACTTTGTATTTCAACAATGCGACGACATTGAAAATTTGCATTTTTTTAAAATTTATGCGTTTGTTCTTGTTATAAATGATTTTTTTGCGCGGAAATTAAAATGCTTGGGCGATGCTAAGCTTTTGTTAAAACTTTACAAGTTTTAGTGTTTAATTACACAATAATATATAGTTCAATAAAACATGGATTTTCCAATAAAGGCTATATTAAAGCTCTCACCTGTAGATGCCAAACCGAACTCAATTGTAGTAAGTATTTGGTATAATTGGCATAAATATACTAGGGTTACATTTTTTTTCATAACTATTATCTGCATTTTAATATTTCAATCTGGAACTTAATTAATGTTGTGTTAATATAGTTTTAAAATTGTATTTATCGAATGTATGGTAGTACTGCTTTTAACAAGGTTTTTAACAGGGTTTAAAATAAAGTTTTTTGTCACTTGCCCTCCAGTTCAGGATCAGGTGAGTGTCAGTATATATTATATATAATACAGTGTCGCTAAATAGACCTGAATTCTGGTGAAACCCGAATTTTCATGCAAATGACCGGAAAATCCGATTTTTGAACTCATCACCTGAATTCTGAGTGACCATAACCCAATTTTTTTTCTTATGCATATTCCTATAAGTATAAATATTATACTTATTAATTAAAGAATGGGATGAGGAATTGGACCTTCTTTTAAAAGATAAATGAAAAATCAATATTTGTTTGTAACAATTATTGTGTATAGTGTGGTTTTTAACCTTTGGTATGTGGAGGGAGTTATGTCAATTTTATTTTCAAATAAATCTACTTTTTGGTTGAACTAAATTAACATATGACCTTCATTTTTTTCTCAGTGGCTAAAATACTTTTATTTATCTAAAAAATATAATTTCGAATATTTTTACATACCAGAAACAATGAAATTATTATTATTGATCTATTTTATACCATCCCCCTGGGTTTTCATACTTGCCAATGATATAAGCCGCTAAAACTTGCAACATTAATAAGTTTATCTTAAACTATATATCGTCGCTGTTTTGCGAAACTAGCGTATTTCATTTTTGCTAGTTTTCAGGAGAGCAATTTATTAAAAAAAACTTAGGATAATCCATGGAGAAAAATCTAGAAATCAAAGGCTAGTTGAATTTAACTTCCTGATGCATAATACTTAAAAGGCTCCGGATAAATGTGTATATATAAAAAATATATTATAAATTACTGTTACTTTTCAAAGAAATATCGATTTTATCGAATACGCTAGTTTTGCAAAATAAAATATTTTATATATTTAACATTATTACTAGCGTATTTGAAATATCACTAGTTTAACAAAATACAAATTATTCTATAATAAAGTTAGCTGATTAAAATACACTAGTGTAATGGCTAAGCAGATACCAAAGAACACAGTCTTCATTTTTATATGAATATTATATTTGGTATATTAATTTTTCAGCTAAAAATAATATATTACAATAAAGTTGAATACTATTAGAAATGTACCAGTTCAGTTTTGTAGATACAATTGTATAACATATAACGAATTAATGAACTTTGATAGTTTATGTTTAAAGTAATTAATCTCAAACATTAGGTAGAATAAGTTACATGTAGATATGAAGTATTATAATAGGTAACGTAATCAAATGGTTATCAAATAATAAAGATTTATAGAAATGTAATTGTTAGAAGTGGGAAGTTTGTTAATCATTTTCTGAATCTCCTGAATCGCCAACTGATAGCTCCTTGAAGAACGCGTGATATACCTGGGGAATAAGTTTGGAATTACAAAGTCTCAAAAGATCCTTCACTTTGGAAGTTTGAATCTTTGGTGGCTGCATTCTTAGAGATTTTAGCTCAAGTGTTGCGAAATTTGTAGGTTGCCTGTTTCTTCGCAACGTATTCAATGATTGGAATTCTTCCTCGAAGTGATACTTATACTGTACTACTGGGCTACCTTTGACGTAGGCAAGTTGCACAGCTTTGGAAATGAAAAATTTGTCATTATTCTCAGATGTATATCGGTTGGATATGATCGACTTACTGACTGCTTCCCAGTCTATCACGTCAGCCACAGACAGTTCAACTACTTCAAAGGATTTCGATGTGGACTTGATCACTCCAAACCATTCCATTGGAGTATAGAGTGAAAGGTGATGACAAGCGTTCTCAATCATCGAGTGTGCTGTATCAACTTCATTTTGTGAATGTCCGCTCACAAAGAAAATGTGATGAATTTTCTTTAAATTGATTGTGGTCTCCAATACAGTTCGGAACATTGCTACCAACTGAATATTCCTATTTTGACCATAGGTTGCGTCGCTAAACAAGATTACTTCTTCAAATCCTTGAGAGTCGACCTCTTTTAACCAGTTATAGACACAACTTGCGATTTCGGCACTTCCTCGTTTGGCAATTCCTTCGTGCCAAACATAGCACTTGGTCTCACGTGTTGTCAAGTTCTTGATGGTAAAATTATAGGCTCTTAACTTTCTGGAGTAATAGAATGAGGAAACTTCACTTTTTGGCAATGCCATCACTTTCTGCAAGTCAAACACTCCAGCCACTAATTTGCTATTCTCTTCCTTGGCCAGCATTTTTGCTTCTTCTTTCATCCTTCTTGCAGCAATCTTATCAGTATGGTGAATCACATTCAGTTGTTACATTTCTTGTTTCTCGGTTGCAGTGGCATTAGCGAAGGCAACACAGAAGTTGCATTGATCTTTTTTAGTAGTGTGGAAGCTTATATTCATTGAACGAAATTGTTTGGAGTAGAAGCTGTAACTGCATGTGGCATTATTTGTCTCCTGACAATGTTCTAGAAAGAGACGATACATTTTTGAAATGTTCAACTGGTCCTCCAAATATACTCTGTTACTTGTTGATCTGCAATAATGACTGTCAACCACAGGAAAAGACAAAATATGGGCTGTAACTCGTTCTTTCGTTTCCCTCATTACTTGGTCTTCGTGATCAATCATGTGCACACCCCTGCGATCCTCCTCCATCATTCCACAATCACCTCTTTTGCTTAGTGCCGTCCTCATGACCATCTCACTGATACCCAAAGTATTTAAAAACATAACTTGACACACAACAACAGTTTCTCCTTCAACTGTCAGCGAATAACTTCTATGTTTCCCTTTTCCCCCTTTGTCTTCAATTGACTGAGCAATAAACATTCTCTGCTGAGTGATGTCTCCACAGCTGTTGAAATCTTCAAAAACCAACTGTCTCATGTCGTCATTGATTTTTTCATAGCATCGCTTTTTACACTTACAAGCTGCTCTCAATTGTTTTGCAGGCATTAATACACTGTCCTTATTTTTTGTCTTAGTCGTGAAATAAGTGGCACCAATTGACTTACAACGCTTATTTTTCTCCCTATTGATACTATTACATAAGGGTCGTCCTCTCTTTTTTGGATGAAGAGCTTTCTCCACAGTTACATCAAGTTCTTTTTGAGCATTGGCTTGTTCTTCATGTACAGGATATATAATTGTATTGTGCTGTAAGCATGCACTGTCCATATGATCGTAGCATAGGAAAACATAGCATCTATTGCATGCAATGAATATAATATCCTCTTGGCAAATTCCGCACGTTGTATTATTATGTGAGCGACATTCAGTATTGCAATGGTCCCTACAAAGAGGTACTTCACAAACAATACAGTACACAAATTTTTCTTCACGACACAAAGACCATTTGCACAGTGTGGGCGGCACATATTCGGGATCCTTATCTGAATCATAACCTTCCATGTCTTCAAAAGGAAACAAAGTTGGTGCACATCTACGTTTAGTGGAGGTCGTGGCTGTCTCAGTGGAGGTTGTGGCAGGCTCAGTGGAGGTTGTAGCTGATATATTATATATTTGTTTACTATAGAATATATATAAAAGAATATATTTTAAAGATATATAATGTTAACTAAGCCTAGCAAGCTAATAAGCAACTGTACATTTCAGCTGTCTAAATGAATTATCAAACTTCATGTAAAAAACGAATACACATATGCAATAGGTTGTAACTTAATTAACATAATGTTTTAACTTTACGTAGAGTAAAATTCAGCCATTCTTCTTAGACTAAATAAATGTAACCACAATATTAAATCATAAAACCTATCGAGAACTGATCTTTGTCATGTAGAATGCAACAATAGCATAATTGTTTCTTAATCTTTCTTTGCCGTACTCATCACTATTTCTCTCTCTCTTTCCCTCCTTCAATGTAATATCTATAATTGTATTTTATCTTGATATCTAATTGTTTTGATTGCTAAACAATACCTAAATAGTTGTTATACTTTACCATAATCTTGCCTTGTTATTTAATAATAACTGTTCATGAAATTATCAAATTGACTTTGTGTTTATTTATATGTATTAAAAGACTAGTTATTTATATTCAATTGGGAATGAGTAATGATACAGTTTAAGTAATCGTAATTATTTATTCTATGGGATATATATTTAATCGTTGAGATCTATTCTGTACTTCCTCATAATAAGCTAAGCGAGTAATATCGTAATTAAAGGTAAACCCCGAAATTTGAGAATAATTATAGTTTTTATTCAATAATTCATGATCCTAATAATGATTTAGAAACGTTATATATTGATAGTAAAATAGAATATTCCCATTAGAAAAATATATTACACGTATGTAAAACATAGTAAACCTCATTTGAATAAAATAATATGCTTAAAATAAACCAATAAAGTTTTCAGCACCTAATAATTGCAACTGCTGGTATATTAGTAATCCAATATTTCTATCAAGTAACTAATGAATATTATGGAATATAAAATTAGTGTCTGCAGAAGCATAATACCTACAAAAGTTCAAGTAGTTTTCCAAACTAAATCCTTTTCTGTACACAAAAAATGTATTTCTACCAAAACTTACCTTGATACTTTCTTTCTTATTTCACCTGTCAAGAAACAAGCACACAAAAATATTAAATTGTAATAAAATTAAATTGTAATTTAAGAAACATGTGTCTAGAAAATGGAAATCCCAATCAATGTAAATAACTCACACAAAACTGTGTTGGAAGCGATTTTGAATCCTGAATTCTGGTTGGCTGATTGCACCATGCATAGCGCGAGTTGATGTTAGCTGATCGATGCGTAGATTAGCTGGAGTCATATTATTAGCTATATACAGGATGGCGCATATGTAAATACTTAGGTAGACCTCAGGCTATAGAGATTTTGAAACCAATTTGAATGGTTAATCTATGGTTATATCTACACTGTGAACGTAGTCAGGTTGTTTAGATTTCCTTTCACTCTTATATTCAATAATCTGATTTGCATAATACACAATAATATGTTTCTCATTCTATATTACTATTATAGA
>JAUZND010074436.1:0-16691 GCA_034780555.1 Coelogynopora nodosa
TGGTCCTCAAGGGTCCTCTAGACTCGTCTGGTCCTCAAGGGTCCTCTAGACTCGTCTGGTCCTCAAGGGTCCTCTAGGCTCGTCTGGTCCTCAAGGGTCCTCTAGGCTCGTCTGGTCCTCAAGGGTCCTCTAGACTCGTCTTGTCCTCAAGGGTCCTCTAGGCTCGTCTTGTCCTCATGGGCATAAATATATCATTGGTCTCCACACTTGCCGGACTCAATATAATTCAGTAAAAATGGTCAATACGAAAATGTTATATTAATACTATAGACTATCATAGAAAGAAAAAAACTAATTTGATATGTCAACATACCAAACTTGTCTCAATATGATATGTTATGTTTTTTAGTGAATATGTTGACATTTCATTTCACTATCCATAGAAACACTAAATATTCTGTTTTACTATCACGGATTCCTAAACCTTTTTGTAACCATATTTATTATCAAAAAGTCTTTAAATAAAAATCTCATCACATAAATTATTGTAAATTTTTAGACGTGAAATTAAAAGCAAATTATTGTTTTATTTCAAGTAAAATTTTAATATAAATTATTCTAATATTACTAATTGTATTATATAAGTACTATAATAATTATGATGTTTATAATAAAAATGCAATTAAATAAATGAATAAATTAACGTTTTTCTGTATGTTATATTAAACTTCATTTATAATATTGTTGTAATAAAATTAAAAAATTCATTAAATTGGTATATTTGGTTTATGCTTTGTAAACTTAACTGCTACAGAATATAAAAATATATAATTATTCTTGAATAAAAAGGTTGAGACTGTGTAGAGATTAACGCTTTGGGTACCTATAATTCTACTTCAATTTACAATTGATCCTTTTTTGTTATTTGTCAACTGAAACAGAATTTTATTAAAAACTTTCTAATAGCGAGTAATTTTATAGAGAATATTTAATATTGCAAATAAATTTATTTTAATATTCGCATTTCGTACGACATCATTATTTTCATGCCAAATCACTCTGGAAGGGAATCCTCGATATTATATCATTAATTAGAGCTGATGTTGATTTAGAATGAACAAAATTACCCATATAAATCGATTTTATCACCGTACAACTGTATTTCTTGCTTTATATGTTGATTAACGTAATGAAACATTTCGAATTAATACGAAAATATTTAACCAGTCTTATAAAAAAAAATTGTTTGATAAATTATATTATAAATACACGAATGATAAAATAAATGTTTTTTAAAAGAATATATTTAATATTATTATGCGGTTTCAACCCTCTAAACATACTTAAACTTGATTTAACTATATTTAACCTTTAAGCATATTTTAACATATTTAACCCTTTAATCATATTAATAATATTAATCGATTCATTAAAAATGGTTTTAGATAGTGACATTATATAAAAATATATTTTGTTGCTTTTAAATCGGGCAATTAAGTATTTCGGCAGAATAGTTGTATCAGTAGCATATGTTTAGACATTTAGTAAACATATCTCATATGTCTTTTGGCAAAATATGAATGATAAAAACAAAATAAAATGTATATTTGTTTACCATCATGTATAGTTACAAGTTACTATTACAGTATAATCCATTTTATTATATAACAGCAAATAACTTATAACAAGCAAGTTAACCTTGGTCCCAGCAAAATTTGGTTTTGTGTTACCCAGAAAATGTTTACGGTTCCTTCAATTTTGTTATAAGCAGATTATATATACTTTATATGAAGTCCATTTTTGGAATTTTTCTGATAAATTCAGCTTGTTAATATTGTTTTTGATTTCTAACCTGCATTTCAGGTCCTATAATAATAGGACCTACGTACGTATTTTATTTTCAAATTAATTTATTAGTGCAAATATTAATAAAGAATTATGTATTTATAATCAACCGCGTATGTAAGGCTCGTAGGCACTTAAGGTGGAAGTATCCGTTCAATGGATTGTTTATAAGTAGCTTAGGCTATGGGTCTTAAGGAGGGCTATGCCCCCTCCCATATCTAAACGAAATTCCAGATCCCTCCCCGATATATATATATCTGTGCAATCAATCTCACTCAATTATATATTTATTGTGATATCACATTTTATATATAAATAAATAAAATTGTATTGAAAATAATACAATGAATGCTGATAAAACAATGAATGCTGATAATACAATGAATGCTGATAATTTTACAGATTACTATATTTAATATATATGTAACTAATAGAGTATTTTATTAGATAAATTTATTATTTACAATCAAACATTACTAAGGTTAAAATGAAATTAATGAAAAATCATCAACCAATAATAATTGAATATATAGAAGCGAATGACCAATCGGAATACATACTATTTATTCTCTTTACCTAAAGAGTTGACTGTTTGTATTGAGATTCAGTTTACACTAATTATTTACTGTTAGCTTTGAAAACAGCCTCGCACAAGTGCAATCATTTACAATAATGCTGCCAAATATCAGATCTTATAAAAATGTCAGTTTATGTAATTTCACCTCTCCTCATGATGAAGATAACAGTATTGGGGATCATTGGATCCACACAATATGCTATCGAATTCTGCTGCCCGTAATTACAATCAATGGTGTCATTGGAAATGTCTTAAATATCATGCTACTTACTGGAAAACGTGTCAAACGATTCTTAGGCAAGCGAGAAGAAAATACAAATCATGGTCTGATTGCTTTGGCAATATCTGACATGTTGATATGTATTTTTGCATTCCCGACAACCTTTTGCAACAAACCCAACATCAGTGTTCATCCCAGTTTTCTCTCATACTACTTACTCTACAGCAGATATTTCATCAACTCCTTCATAATGTCCAGTACTTGGCTGACAGTGGCTCTAGCCACCGAACGTTACATAGCTATTTGTTTCCCATTCAAAGCCAGAAATTATCTCTCACTGACCAAGACTAAATTTGTATTAGGCTTTATCTTCATTGCATCGTGTGTTTTTAACATAACCTACATTTGGAAAGTAGAGGCGCGTCCAATTTGCATTCTCAATGGTGAAACTCTTTTCAAAATAAGAGAGCGTGTATTTGATGACAAACGAAGTGAACATACTCAACGAGTTGTCTGGGCGATTATTGGCAATGTATTACCGCTTACCCTCCTGCTCTATTTCAATGTTCACCTGAGCCAGGAGATCCGACGATCGTATAAGAACCGTACTCGTCTCACCTCTAACACTTGGTCCGTTGAAACGAAATACCACGAGCGCTCAGTTGAGAAGGCCAATACTGAAAGAATAACTTCTCAGATAATTGTAGCGTCGCCGCGTATAAAGACACTGACTCTACTTCAACGTGAGCAGGAGACCAGCTATCGAATTACGATAACATTGATTGCGATCGTGGTCTTCTTTCTAATTCTTGTGGCGCCCTCAGAAATGGTGAAGCACATTTTGTATCTAGTTGTCGGAGGGGATGACCTGACCAATAACTCGTACTATTCACAAGCTGAGATAATTACCAACACAATGCAGGCCTTAAACTTTTCCATTAATTTCCTCCTCTACTGTTGCTTGCTTCACACTTTTCGTCGGACCATCAGCCGGTTCCTGCGGTCGTTGTGTCGGAAGGGTCGACCACTGCAACGAGATGACCGATGTATGTATCGAAATTGTCCTCACAAAAATGAGCACTCATTGATTTCTATTCAAAAGTCCAAACAACAAAATGATGAACCTGCGTGAGGTATTTCAGCGTTAAATGGCAAAACTGTATACTCGAACCTTAAGGTAAAATATAGTACGATTTATGTTAAATGTCGATATATATATTATATAAATTATTAGCATATATAGTCTGTTATTATCTGTTTTTACTATTTTTTAGATAAGATTAAATAATGTGTGAGGGACAAATATCTGCGTCATTGTAAAATATTTTACTTCAAATAAATACGGAGCGGGGCTCACCCTTGTCATTTGGTATAATATAATTATAATTTTGTGTTTTATATTTCTTGTTGTTTTGTTTGTATCTAATGTATAAAATATTTTAAAAGAGAGTCGATTATTCATTATATGCTTTATAAATATTCTAAATTGATGACTTAGAAAACAACTTAATTATGTTATTGGAAATAAACAGTTTAACATATCCTTCAACTATTATTGACTTAGTAATACAAAAACATTTTTTGTTTCCAAATTTTTGTACATAAATATATGCTGCGCCATGGTGTATTTATGTGTTAAACATTTTTGTGCATACTTGTAAAGTTTAATATATACATTCATATATACATATATTTACTAAAATATATCATATTTTATTGTTAAACTTTATTGTTTTATATTATCATTTGCAGTATCTTATACAAAATTATATTAATTAATCAATATCAGTTTTTATATATGTAGCATAAATATATACAGAATATAAAACTTTTATTTGAATATAATAAATTAAAGTATATTATATTATATTATATTATATTATATGATATTATATACTAACTAAATCTAAAACTTGTATATTTTATTTTAAAACTATTTGAAATATAAATTTATTAATAATATAAATATTATAAATAATATTATAATTATAAATATAAATATTTAAGTTAATATTTAATATAAATTTATTAAATATTTATTAATATTTATTAATATTAATTAATATAAATATAACTATAAATATTTCTAAAGTATTTTATAAATATTTTATATTTTATATTATAAACATTTATAAATTATAAATAATATAAACAATATTAATAATATTTAAAAATAATCTTATTTAAACTGAGTTTTTCAATATGTAATTTGAACAGTGTTCTCAGAATTTAATGAAGTTAACAAAAATGAATTTTGTTTATTTGTCAAATTAAATGTATATATAAAACAAGAAGAAAACATATTAAAATGTATGTTGCGGAGCGATAAATTTGAGTTTGTCATATTGTTTTTATGAGTGATTTATAACGAAACTGTGATACACTATTTTATTTACATTTGTAACTTGAAGCGAAAAATAGATAATATAGAATACTATTCATTTTTGTCTAGAATTTAATTGCCCATCAATATCTATAATTATTGTTAATATATCCACCAAATAATAAATACTAATTTATAAGTAATAAACATAAAATTTAATTTATGCCTTTTCTATATTAATATTGATTAAAATATAATATTGAAAATAATGTGATCTGCACAAGTTAAGGTAATTTCGATTCTAAGTTTTTTAATATCAAATATTTCAAAATTAATTATTCCAATAAAATATATAAAATATTTGCAATAAACGCTAAATTTTCATTTCCTATTAATTAAAAAATTAATGATTTTTTCTCGAATTATATATCAATATTTTAAAAAATATTTTAGCGATTTTAAAGATAAATATAAATAGAACATTTATAAAATAGGTCGTATAAATTTGTAAAACTGTAAATAGTGCTCCTACCATCCTTTTCACATTCAAAATAGAATCAATATTGATTTTTTATCTTATTGGTTATTTAATATGTTTAAAACATTATATAATTATAATTGCAGATTCGATGATGCGGATGGATTGTTTTGTAAAATGAATATATATATTTTCTGCAGAAGTAAATTTAAAAGACGTATATATAATTTTTTTCATAGAGAGTCTATTGTTAAATCTAAATAAATAAATAACTTGTTATTTAGTATATTTAACATCATGATTGACGAAATAATTATTTACTCATATTATGTGTATAGATGAATAAAAAGTTCGGTTTGTTTGATCTTAATAAAGCATCATGTACACTGAAATAATTGCCTATTTAGGCTTTAATACACATAATTTCACATCAATCGTATATATTGTATCTGTATATATATAATAATCAAGGGAAGCTTAGACAGTTTTATTCCTATACTAAAAATATTAAAACATAAGTAAGAAAATTTATGAAACCTCCAAGATAGCAATGATCAATTTCCTGTTAAAAAATGCGCTTACAATAATATAATATAATTAAGGAAGAATTGTTTTCACACCATTTTGATATCTTTTTAATTATCAATAGCAATTTAAATGATTACATGATTATTTTATCAAATTTGCCTTGTTTATTTATTGTAGTTTATATATATATTATCTATTTCAAAATCTTTTATATTAAATTTAATACACTATGTCGAAGTGTGCGGTTTATATGAATTCATAATTCGGATTATTTGCGTATTTTGAAATTAATAGTATTTCTGCATTAAAATTAATGGCAACTTTTAAACTAAATAGATTTTACTATTTCATTTAGAGTCTATTATTTATTGGTTTATCTTAGGTTTAACTTGGGTCACAAAATCACTATATAAACTGGTGAAAATGTGGCGAATATTTTTCAATGAAAAGCGCGCTCATTATGTATAATATAAAGTTGATATTTTTTGTGTAATTATGTATAACATGATTTAGCCCCTAACACATATACTTTTTATTTTTCGATAACATAAATAGGAAAAATACAGTAACACTATATATATAGATTGCGACCATATAAAAATATTTTAAAATATTAAACAAGTGTAACATTTTTTTAAAAATTATTACGAAATCATTCGATTACAATCAATATTTAATTACAATCAACAATTACAATAAAAAATTACAATATACAATTACAATCAACAATTACAATCAACAATTACAGTCAACAATAACAATCAACAATTACAATCAACAATTAAAATCCACAATTACAATCAACAATTACAATCAACAATTACAATCAACAATTAAAATCAACAATTACAATCAACAATTACAATCCACAATTACAATCAACAATTACAATCCACAATTACAATCAACAATTACAATCCACAATTACAATCAACAAATAGCAATTAAAAGATAGATAAATAAAAATAATGCAAATAAATATTATTTAACAATCTCAATAAAAAATAATAATTTTGTTTTAGTAAATTTATCTTTTGTTTACAATCTAGTAACCTGATCTTTTATGATTTATTTTATTATTATTTGCTAATTAGCATTTGGTGTGATTTTTGCTATGTTAAATATATTTGTCTTTATGTTAAATTTGTTGTTGTTGTTGATATTTTCCTGTGGTATATATGACCAAATTCTCCTTGTTGTAACCTAAAAATACAATTTTCAAAACGAAGTTCAATATTTTTCTGAAATTACTTCGATAATTACTTCGAAATTTTTTTCGATTATTACTATACTATTTAATAAGTTATTGTTTCGATACTTCGATACCACAGTGGAACCATATCACTTACATAATACCACAGTTGAACCATATCACTTACAGAATACCACAGTGGAACCATATCACTTACAGAATATCACAGTGGAACCATATCACTTACATAATACCACAGTGGAACCATATCACTCACAGAATACCACAGTGGAACCATATCACTTACATAATACCACAGTGGAACCATATCACTCACAGAATACCACAGTTGAACCATATCACTTACATAATACTTTTTTTTTTTATAAAGCAGTTAAACAGTTTTATTAGTTTAAAGCATTTACAGTCCAATTGAAGCTTATATTTCAATTTGAAGCCCCCCTCCCCTCTTTTCCTCTTCCTCCTACATTTACTATAAATGTAGGGTACAATTCTTGGGCTTTGATTTTACAAATCTGTATCATGTGTCCTGAATGCCGTGTATTTAATTTATATTTTAATTTTTAATATATTCGTGTTAAATCAACAGTATATTTAATGTAATTGTTATGTCTAAGCGTTTCACACACCAACAAACAACAATCACTTTGATTATACCGTAAAAGCTAAGCTTCTGCTGATATGTAATATAAGAACTCGATAACATTTGATTAAAAAAGAATATGACGTATGACCCTTATTTAAGTTCCGCATTCCCTTTTCTTATTTTTGTCATTTTCGGGTAGTTGTTCATTCTATCAGTAAGGAAGGGGGCATTTTTCATTAAAATGAGAAGCATAAGTCATATAAATTTTCAAACAGAAACTAAGTATCAAAACTAGTATCAAAACCATTGACACAAATAAAATATATATTTTTAAAACTGTACCAAAATTGAAAAGAAGAAAAATATATATAAATTATATCATCCATCTGGTTGTCTTGATTGACTTTTATTTTTAACGTTCGGTGATAATACAAACAAAGTATATCATAAAGCCAGTTAGTCACTGAGCAGTGTTCAAAGGTGTGAACCGCTGCCTTATATATATACAAAATGATCAATTTAAAAGCTGTCTGGAAACATCTAGAAGTGCATGTTTGTCATTTACACGACCGTACTATGAACCGGTTACTTGGGGGGTTTCCTGATATTTTGCTAGACACACTATTTTGAACAAACAAACGCAAGCTTTTCAGTTTTGATAATGTGTCTAGCATGATTATTTTTTAGAGAAAAAAAGTACAAATATTCAAAAGTCGTAATTTGATTAAGGGGGATCTGGCTTGCACAAATTTTAATTTCTCGCACAGCGATTCTTGCACATTAAAAAATATCTTGCACCTACGTGAAAACAGCTAAAATTTTAAAATTTGATAACAAGTTAATCGAAAAACTTAGAATTGGCAGGATGCTTTCTTGCACAACTAATCAATATAATTCTGATAATAGCTTATCGATCGTGTTTATTAATAACATTAAAAGTACACTTGGATCTTATTCAGCAACATATTATATATTATGCTGTTATTTTCCGTTATACAATATACCGTCATACTAATTAATAGCAATACTGTTTTCTACCACTTAAAATATAAATGTTTGTTATTCCCGATCATGTTATACTATTAATTCATGACAAAATATATTCATTATGTATATATATATATTATGTATGAACAAAAAAATAACGTAATATTTATGTAATGTGTTTTTTTATATATATAATTATGCATTAATAATATTATAAAAGCGAAATCTTTTAATATGTTCATGTTAAAAATAAATACAATGAAATTTTTCTTTTCTTTGTAAGTAAATTTGTTATGTACATACTTTCTTGCACAATTAATCGATAAATAGTAATGATCGAAAGTGTGCATTTATATTCATTACGCGGAGCTGTTGTTATAAATATGTATATAAGAGAGTCTCAATTTTATAATTAAAATCATTAGTAGTATTTTCCTTATAAATTATTTATTGAGTCCTATGCAATATAAGACCATTATTAAATAATGCATTTTATGTACAGAATTTATTATAAAAACATAATATTATGTATACACGGTGTCCAAGAAAAAAGAACGATTAGTAAACGCTTATAACTTTGTGCAGAATAGATCTTTCTCGGCGAAACTTGGCATACATTTGAAAAACATTTGTAAGTTTTAGTTGGTTTGGTTTAAAATGCAAAATTCGGTTTAGTCGGACACATGGTGCACGGAAAGACAATGATGTGCATTTTATCCAAATGGATAGACAGTATAGAGCAATAATTAAGGGTAGTATCAGAACAAGTGATATTAATAATTATGAAAACATCAAGCAAAAAGTTTGCAGTTTGAAAACTAAATGTTACAGATGGACGGAACCGAGCTATGAACCATCTAGAGTGACGCAGTGTTGCAGCCTGGGATAAAAAGCATTAACAGCTTCTGGGATGTAGGACACAATAGTGACTCAATAGCCATTGCACCTTTTAAGAATCTTAGCACGTTGATGCAATAGGAATTATATTTGAAAATCGCACGGAATTTACCTTAAGTAACAATATATTGCTGTACACCACTGTTATGTCGCCAACTTGCATTACTAACAATTTACGTTTCTTGTTATAAAATGTGTTATTGTGGAGGGATTTTATTGAAACTTGACCACATAAAACTTACAAATGTTTGTCAAATGTATGCCAAGTTTCGTCGAGAAAGATTTATTCTGTACAAAGTTATAAGCGTTTACTTTTTGCTATTTTTTTTGGACACCTGTTATACCTAATACGTATTCTACAGCATACAATATTGTACCTACAATAGAAAAAAAAAACTATTTTGCGTGTAAGGTGAGCTTTGTAGATACTTTTGTGAACAGGCTTTTTAATAATATACATGTATATGTTGATTTTTTATATTAATGAAACATTAACATTTAAATTGAATACCTAGTACTCCAGACATTGAATTAGTTATTATTGAATACACATGGATCTGTTCGATAATTAAGTCGTTACTGAAAATCTTTGATAATTTCTGTAAATAAAACACATTGATAACTGTTTATTTAAAAAGAAACTAACTGTTTATTTAAAAATAAACTTACAAAGAAACAATATGATTAAATTATGCTAAGAACTGCAGGCTACAATATCACGACTAGATTGAAAATTAATTTGCTCGTAAATAAAGAAAAAATCTTTGGATATGTGTAGACATATTTTTATTATAGATTTCAAGTGTATTTTTCATATATTTAAAATAAATAAATACATATATAGAGATAAATTATATTAACATGTTTCGAAAAACATAGTTATATACATCGAGTTATTTAAAAAATAGATTTTTTTTTATAAATTCAAAAGAAATCCATATTTCTTATAAAATATTATTAACAATTATAAAACACGTTTATTTTCTTATAAATTTATGGTGATTTGTTGAGATATTAATACGTGTGGTACCTAGATAGAGTATTCTTCGTAATTTTTAAAACGATAGCTGTTATGAATATAATTTTAAAATATACAAAGTTTTGTGAATTAAAGCAATTGTAAATTTATGTATTGACAAACTGCAGTATTGTCAAAACGATTTTAAACAAGAAGATTATTCTAATTAGCGAAGGAAAGTGATATAAAAATGTCATACTTTAAATAGAATTAATTATATTCGACTAAATATTGGCAGCTGTGAATTAAAGCAATTAAATGTAAATAAAAGTATTTACAAATAATATTCAAAATGATTTTTCTAATGAGCGATGGAATTGTTTATAAAAGATAATTAATAATATTTTTTCAAACTTGCAAATCTGTCACTGTTTATTTAAATAAACTTACAAAGAAACAATACCAATAAAATAATGTTAAGAACTACCGGTTACTATATTATACGACGAGATTGAAAATTAATTTGCTCGAATTAAGGATAAAAATAATTCAATAAAAGTCCACTTATTTTTATTATAAATTCCAAGTGTATTTTAGTAAAATATTCAATTGTTATATAGCGGATTATATCTATTATTTCAATATATTCAATATAATTATATAATAATAAAAATATATAAGTCCAAATAATTCAATATTTTTTTATTAAATAAAAAAAATTGTTCATGATTTAAAAATGTTTTCATTAGACACTACAGAATGTTTTCATAATTCACCAGCTGCTTGACGCCGTCCTTTCATGCTTGCAGCCGTTCCAGTGCTGAAAAGTAAGTTTTAAGAATAATGCTATGGTGTCAATAGTCGAGAATACACTATCAATACACATCAGTAAACATAGACCTATCCCAATCATTTGAATTAAACAAGTAATCAACCTGATATATGTAACACAATTTTTATAGATAAATTATGTAGATGTAATTCTAAAACATAATAATTTACAATGTGCTTTAATAAATATTTCGATTACTTAACTCTATCCTACCCGGGCTATCTGACGCATTCAGAAACCGGGGGGGGAAATCGACCCACCCCCTTTTTGGATAGCCTTGAAATTTGGTATGTAGGTATGATCGTTAATAATTGCTGTGTAAGTGTACAAACAAATGTAGTTGCATCGGTTTACCTATTGTATGTATCTAACTTTGCCACGTAACATTCGTTTATAATGTTTATTTTATTTCACAATTGATATCTCCTGTTTATATAAATTGCTTTATTTTTATGTCTGAAATGTATAAACTTGTTAATTTTATTTAGTGTATATTCCTATTGATATTTCCTATTTATCTCAAGTACTATTATATAATTATAAATCTATAAAACTATATTTTTATTCATCTGAATTTCGGTATCTAAAAAAACACTGATGTTTATTTAAAGCGGAATCTTCTAAATAAAGTTTTACAAATGTCTTAAAAGTTGTGGAACATAATAACATGAAAGTCCGTGAACCTCAGGTCATTGCGTCATTAAAAAACGTCAGTAAAAACAAAAGAGCGCGGGCCGATTCCCCCGGCTAGGATATAGGGTTAATTATAAAGCAAAATATCAAAAGCCCCCAATTGAAATTTATGCATTAAATTTATTAAAATACTTTATTACTTTTAATTACAATAGCCGTGCTGCTAATTAGGGATAACCACAATTTATTTTTGACATTAACATATCAATTGAAATTACCTTTCGTTTTTTCAATTCGGCTGCTTGAATCTACGGCTCGAATCTAAACAAAAAAAACAATAACTGAATTAAACAAGTTATCAACATGATATATGCAACACCGTTTTAATTGATGAATTAGATGTAATGCTAAAACATAATCATTTACAATGTGCTTTAATAAATATTTATATTAGTTAATCATAAAAAATATCAAAAGCATATGAATTTAATTATACCTTTTGTTTTTTCAATTCAGCTGCTTGCTTAACTGCTGGAATCTAAACACAAAAATATTTAATAATTGATATAATTTTTAAAAATGATATCTGAATACAGTCCAAACTTTAAAAAATGATATATACATAATTTAGTTTCTACTATAGGATACAATATAACTTGGCATTACACCGGGAGATATAAACACTTCAAATAAAAACATATATTCATTTTAATTACAATAAACATATAAAGATTACAACCTAAATTTAATAAAGTCGTTAAATAAGATGTACATTAATTGTTTTTAATAAATAACGTATACAGTTCATTTTATGAAAAGTATAAGATAATTTAAGTATATATCGTATACAAGTAATGTATATAATATAAATATTAGTTTACGTGTGCAGATAAATAAATTCAACGTAATATTGACATTTTAAGTGCCATAATTGCTTTATATCTAAACACAAAAATAATTTAATTGCATAACAAAAGAAATAATTGAAAATGGTATTATAGTATATCTATAGTATAGAAAAACTGGTTAGCTACAGACAATTTAAAAAAATCATTCAAACCTCAAAGGAAATGAAATAATAATGTTAGCTTTGAATTAATCCTAAAGAGACATACATTATACTTATTATTCAATCATAATTAAAATAGTACCGTGAAAATTTTAAAGAAATTGGCTAACCAAAGTATAAAGTTATATTAAAGACCAGACAAAATGTGGTCAGCAAATTTCTTTAAAATTTTCACGGTACATTTTCAATTATGATTGAATAATAGGCTAAGTATAATGTATGTCTCTTTATGATTAATCCAAAGCATAGAGTAATAATATTATTCCTCTATGATCCAAAGCTAACTTTATTATTCCTTTTGAGGTTTGAATGATTTTTTTTTAATTGTCTGTAGCTAACCAGCTTTTTGCCATTTTTGGCGATAATTTTTTTTGTATCAAGGCAGTAATTACGTAATTAAATAAATGATATACGATGCGAAAAGGCTGACTATTTAACGTTCGGATATGTATGTAGTATGTCGGTAGATCAATTATGCTACCACATCGTCATTATCGTGAGATAATTAGTGAGTCGATAAAATCTAAATTATTGATTAGGCAAGCCAACTAATAGGAAATTCAAAGCTAACTTTCTTAACATTTTAAAGCGACAAATGAACTTTAAAGCTAATTATCTAAGCTTCATGTGAACCGATCTAGACAAATGAAAACTACACTATTCCTCTTCTTACACTACATACATGTGAGAAGTTACAAATAAATCGGATACAATTTAAGAAACGATATTGGGTCTAAGACGAAATGAAATCTAAATCTGAGAGGAAGAAAGAAATGTTCCAAAACGCTACAATTTGAAAGGCTATATCTTTTAAACTAATGAACCAATTTTGTTGAAATTTTCACACAATGTACATGTATGAGGGGGATGCTATATCTATAATCATAGTTTTTAAATCACTTTATTATTTTCATGACAGCTACTTCAAAAACACCCTATTTTCAACTATCCTATATTACGCTTAGTTCGCTTCCTATATTACCCATAGTTCGCTTAGCTTTACTAGCTAACGACCTATTGCCATAGGTCTAGATAAATAGTATAATATATTAAAGCATTCTAATACCAATGTTGTAAAAAAACATAACAACTATCTATACATTGCTAATTGCACAATCAAAATAAAGGAAATACTACATAATGTGTTTTCAAAAGTTAACTTTGTATTTATTTTGAAAGAAAATGTATATGCTATAATGATAAATATGAAAAGACTTTGATAAAAAAAACATTTAAGAAAAATATTTACACGTTAAGTTTAAAATACACGATGGAAGTATGATTTCTTATTTGTATAAAAATCGAATAAAATTAAACATTAATATATATAACATTGATTAGACTACAATATAAATGCATCATCGTCAAATAACGTCCAAAATTTTGATGGTTTCGTAATAAAAAGAAAGTGAAAAATAAATGAAAAAGTGTTGAATATACTGTAGTCTAAATATTAAAACGTGAAAAATAAAAAAAATTCATTGCGTTTAAGAAAGATTAATTTGATCAATTTACGAATTAAATGTGTTGTTGATATCTTTCACCTAAACAACTCTTATGTGAAATCTAATACTAGAATATTAGTAATATAATAAATAGTGTGCTTATATACCTTGTCCTTCATTCCATCAGGTTTCTCTTGTTCTTTCGGACTTGTTTTCACAGTCTGAAAATGAAAAAGAGAAGAGTATATGAAAAAATAAGATACAGTAGAATATTTAAGAAACATCATCAATAGAAAGATAGTCTGCGAAAAAAATATTATAACGATCAATATATGAATGCCAAAATAGGAATACTGAAAGTTGAACCATAGATTAATAAACACAGAGATCTCACTCTTATATTGAGCTGTATGCAGTTCAAAATTATTAACCTGTTACCTGAAAGCTTTTGCAGAATAACGATTTAAAACCTGACAGCAGTTAAATAGTTCATGTAGTAAAATAGTTTTAGATATACAGGCAATAAATAATATTTCACAGACAACTTACGCATATTAAAATTGTAGGAAAATATGTATTTAGTCTTAAAATCACTTTAAATATGACATGCTCAGGTCAAAAGGTATATATTAATATTATATTAGGTATTATTTATTAAAAAATTGCATGTCAGTGACCACTGGCACCACCAAACTTTGTGAAATTGTATGCACAGATTTATATGGGAAAATTTATATGGGGTGTGCCAGGGGGCAGGGAGATGACTGGTATGCATGCTGCTAAGGGATAATCACAATTTAATTTTGACATTAGTCTATCAATTGAAATTACCTTTCGCTTTTTCAATTGAGCTGCTTGCTGAACAATGGCTGGAATCTAAACAAAGAAAACAATAATTAAATTAAACAATTTATCAATCTGATTTACTCAAAATATTTTCCAGAAACTAAATGAAATTTACTGATTACATTTCTTATAAAAATCCAAAAATTAATAATTTACTCCTTTTGTAAGCTATATAAAAAGAAATTAATGTCAAACAAATATAGATATAATATAGCAGAGTATCATTATTTATAAAATTTAACATTTTGAAAATACAAAAATTTAAGTTCAAAATACATTATTTATAATATGAGCAACTACAATAAGCTAGTTTAAATTGGATAATTATTTCTTTCAATGTTGTTATGTATTGAACTATTGTATTATAACTTCGTTTAAATATTCCATTTGTGTTTAGTGCTGTCTAGCAATAGATGAAAAAGTATTTGATGTTGTACACAGATGTATTGTAAATTTCATGATCTGTATCAGAAACCTCAGCTGCTTTTGTACTTTCTGTCAACATACAAGGGTTGGAAAGAAAGGTCAGATATTGTTTTAGGATGGTGTCACCCTCTTCCAGAGACACCCCGTTATTGGTGATGAGAACTTCTACAATATATAACAAAACATTTTATCCAGTTCAGTAGTGTTACTGGCAGTAATAATTGACGGGTCCAAGCAGCTGATATTGTGTACCAAGCAATAGTTCAATGGAGATTTGAGATTAAATTTGTCCAGAAAGCTAATTAGAAATAATTTGCAATCATTGTCAAATTCTAACAGTTGTCATAAAATAATAACATACAAAAATATTTAAATCTTGGGTGTTTACATTATAGGTATACAAAATTTAAAAATGTATGGAAAGTATGTAATATCCTGGATTTATCCAGAATTTAAGTTAAATGCATTAAATAAGGGTTTATCCTGGCTGGGACAGCCTTTTTCTAAATCCTATGTTTTTCCCAGAATCATTGATCAGTGGCAACCCTGGAATAGGGGCAGTCCTATCTCACATAATGCTAGATGGCTCAGAACAACCAATTGGATTTGCTTCATGAACACTTAATCCCACTAAAAGAAACTACTCACAAACAGAGAAAGAGGCACTAGCAATTATTTTTGGCCTGGGTAAATTTCACATTTTTTTGTATGGGTTTTCCTTCAAAACTTACACAGACCACAAGCCATTTTATTGGGTCGGCCGAATCGGCCGCTACATCATATACATTAAGTAAAATACATGTAATAGATTTATTATACTAAATTATTACTTCTACATCATTTGTCTATCATATAATGTTATTAAATATTAATAATATTATATAAAAC
>JAUZND010074447.1:0-16689 GCA_034780555.1 Coelogynopora nodosa
CAATCGATAAATCCATAGAGCAATAGATAAATCATTAGGTAAATTTTGCTAATAATATTTACTAGGTAATTATGAACAACCCTGTACATCTAATAGCTTTAAAAGTGAAAAATTGTCGTAAAATCGTTGATCAAGTGTAGAATAGGTAAAAACAGATTTTTACAAATATTATTTTTGCGAGATATTATTTTTGGATACATAATATATAAACCAATACAAAAATAATTTGATGGCTAATATAATAAATTGTTAATTATGTTTTACAACATTAAGATTACATATATTAAACGGTTTTACAATATATTCGATTAGAAATATAGGCCTACATTGCAGAACCAAAACTAGTAGTTTGTATTAATTATTACCAAACAGTTAAGACCAACGTAACATTTAACGCGTATATTCATGCCGAATATATAGCGTGAATATCTAACTATTTTCGAATCTTTGCCGATTGTCTTCACTATATAAATAACTTGTTTTATATTGATTGACTCCTTTTAAGTTGTTATTTATTGATACAACAATAAATTTCTAATTTAATAAATACAATTGGTTTATATTAAAAAACTGATAAATCGATCAACTACAGTTAATTAAGTTTTGATAGAGATTATACTTGTAAAATAAATACATAATTTATTGAAATCATAGAGTTATACCGGTACGCATTAAAATTAGCTAAATTGAAATAATCGGACTATATCGGATAATTATTTGTTTCATCGCCTTTTACATGGAATCGATATAATATGATTTTACAGCAGAAACTCAATACTACTATCATCCGCAATATTTGATTTACGATGATTGCTAATAATTGTGTAATAGTAAGCACGCTAATTACTATATAGTAATTTAGTATCAAATATATTATAAAAAAGTTAATTTACTAATTACAGTCAATCTGTAATTGTTACATTTTATAAATATATTTCAATATATTTTCTATAAATGATTGTCTGACATTTATTATAAATATATAAAACTACGTGTTAGAATATTATCTTATTTATAATTTTATGTTTTTAACGAACAGGTAAACAGAATATTTGAAATTATCCATTCAAATTAAAAATATAACCGATGTTTGAATTTTGAATATAATTAATAATGATTCAAAATAATATTAACTTTAAAAACTGTGTAAACTATGGTAAACTTTCGCGAACTGAAGATATATCAAATTAATAATTAAATTTTTACACATTACAAAATAAACAAAATATATTTTAGAAGCATAACAATAATGGGAAAAATGTAGTTTGACACGTAACAATAATATTAGTATCAACATTATCTGATTATTAATAATATTTTATAGAAGTTTTAATAAAATGAAAACTAATTAATAAATAGGCTACGGTACTGATAACAAATTAAGGATCCAACATTTAGTTTAATAGAAGAAATAAAAACATCATTATAACGTAATTCTACTTCAAAAAATTAAAACAAAAGGCTTTAAATTGAATTGAAAAAGGTGAGTGTTTGTTTTAGGAACACGATGCAACATCCGTTGTGTAGCGTTAGACTTCAGAGAGATCTAAATTGAAAGATGTATAAATATAGATTAAAGAATCAACTATGTATTTATTAGATTTTACGAATTTTTAAATTTGATATTCATAAGGTCAAATCAGTTAATAATTTTGCCCTAATTGCACTTAAACATAAATTAACCATGTTTAATTTTTAAGAGAATTTAATTATATACGTGATCAACATTCCGATAGAATTAATAATATGTTTAAACCATGAATTAACATATTCATACAGATAGGCTTAACATGCTAACCGATACAAGTAATAACCAAACTATATCAATAAAAACATAACTCCCGAAAAAATAACTATGTGTCTAATACATAGATGATCGTCAATCATTAAATTATAATATTGTTTATTATCAATATAATATAAAAATAACAAATATCAACAACATTATATATACAATATATTAAGCATAAAAAAATATTTAATCAAAATAAATCATGTTATATAGTTGTTTGTATATGGTTATATATTTATATATATATAACCATATATATATGGTTATATATGGTTGTATATTTAATATTTTATATGGCCGAGTGGTTAAGACGCTGGTTTGCGGATGCCGAGGGTGTTGTCTCGGAACAAGTTCGAGTCCGCTCTCGGTCTCTCCCCTTCCTCGCTAACAGCTGTGTTAGTTGAGTGTATGCGACCCTTGTTGGGGTTGTGCTGCATGAAAATTATTCTGTAACTTTGTGCATATGTGGCTTAGAAAATAAAGCTTAAAAATATATTGATATAATATTCTAAATAGTGCAATTAAATGAATTTACTGATAAGCAAAACTCTGTACCAAGAAGATCAAATCTCTATTTGGTAAAATATGCGTAACAGAATTTTTAACAAATAACCAAACAGGATTCAAATATATTTTTTATAATAATAAAGAGGGGGCAAATATTTACATTTATTTTCATAGTTAGATATCGTAAAAAAACAACACAAAACACAACACATAAAAAAGCTGTCTCAGATGAAGTGTAGAAAAAACACAATCGAGCAAATCAAATCTAATTAATACGTGAATGAAAGTTTACCAGCAGATTGAAATAAGTATTTTCAATACAAATCTGGAACACGTCTTTCCGTTGCAGTTGAATGTCCAGTCGAACGCACAAAAGAGATTGCGGGTACTATAACTGGCAGAGGGATCCGTGAGAGCTTTTTTCCGGCAGATTACATGTTTTCATTTTGAACATTTTTAAGCTTGACAAAATGATAAATGGATACAGCTGAGATGCGCAAGCAATAACTCTCGGGGGTATCTTTGATTAGGAAAACTTTTCAATTATGTCAATACAGGTATACTTCATCAATTTGCTCTTTTGTTATCAAGTAGCAAGATAACATGGCAACGATGAGGATTTTATAACTTGGGTGTACGTAAGATAATAACTATGAGATAAACATGCAGAAGGACCATAAGATTACTATTTTGAAACAAATTAGATTTAAAAAAAAATAAAAAATTTGAAGTGGTGATATTAAAGCTGTAAAAAGTTAGGATGTTGCACAAGCATGTAATCATAATTAATAAAACAGTTAGTTCTCACAACCAGTCAGGTAATAAAAACATTAAATGATAATAATAACCATCCGACAACAATGTACAGCGAAATAATAACTATACAAACAGCCATAATATACACCCCTATAACTATCATTTTACAATTATACCAATATACCAAAATATTGGGGGAAATAAATAAACAGTTTTTTACTAGAGCCATTCATTATTTATTCTATTTGTATCATAGTTGTATCAAATAATATTAAAATAAAAAGAACTTGACTGCTGACAAATATGTATTTATATTTATAATATTTTCATAATTTTCGTGGTAACTATGAAAAAAATTAAAGAAATTACATTAAAAGTTTCATAATAACACTCATGTATGGAATGAGTAATATGACATTCTTTCCACGAATATTGATTTTTTAAAAATATATATTTCAACACTTTTAAAATATTTTTCTATCATATGATATTTGTATCATATTTGTAACGTATTTGTATCTTATGAATTCTTATCCTAACAACTTATACATTTTTGTTTAATAACTGCTTATCACTAATAGTTTCTGCAAATGACGTCTTCATGTAGGCCTATACAGGACTATTGCAAAGCCTCCATTCTTCTTTATATTGTTTGGGCTGAATCATTCGATTTGATCCCTTTATTAAAACAATGTCTAACTTTTTTTACTTGTGAGGAAGCTTATTAAGCTGTATACTATAGAATCTGCATGGTATTACCTTTAGTATATTTTGAACTTCTCAGTGTTTACTTATAAAGATATACAAAAAGAAATTCATGTTTTTAAGATTTGGAGATATTTAGTGTGATGTCAAACTTTAGTAATAACTAGTTTTGTCTTGTTAAGTGTTGTAACACATGCTTGCCCATCGGTTTTTAAAATTTTTCGAATTTTGTATAAAACAATAACAAATGAGCGACATTTCAAAACTATCGTTAGCATTGATATAAACTTTTAACAAATCGTTAAAAACATAAAATAATACAACATAGTTTGTTGCAATATTTTCGGGGAAACCCAATCTTAGGTCGACATAGCTATATAATATGCTGTTAATCACCAGTCAGATGTCGGATAAGACCCCATGAAGCTGAAGGGGTCGGGAGTCACTAAGCCATATGCTGAGTCCCCTGGTAAATGTCAAACGTATCTATAAACATTACCATATATTAACTTATCACTTGGCAATACCGCCGAGTCTGACTGACTCGCAGTCGGAGTTAAAAGAATTTTGTAATAGTGTTATCACATAATGCTGCGATTATTTATTTTAGATGAACAATATTAAACATTTCCACATTTTCTTATCTAGATTCGTAATAGATACAACTTAATTTTTAAATACTTAACGAACCACTTTCCCTGTAAAATGCTACGTTTTGCTTTACAATTTATATTAAATTTAACGTTTGAATTTTGATCTTGTTTTCCAACATTGAAAAAAAATCATGTCTAAAATATGTAACCATTTATAAGATTAAGTTGTCTTGTGTAATTAATTTTTTTGATTGACAACAAATACACTAACGTTAACGAATCACACTTAGAGACAGGTTTATATATTATGTATTATAATTAGGCACTACTCTATACTAATCACACAGTGCATATTATATCACAAGGACTGCGGAAGTCTAGCGATGTATTTATATATTTAAAAACTATCTTTAAACTATTGATTTTCTATCATTTATAGAGTTAAGTGTTAACAAGTATACGTCATAAAATAGAATAAATTAAATCCAGATGTTTTAGCCATCAATACATTAAAAATTGAAACGCTTTCTTTCGAAGTGACATTAAAATCTATATTTATTTATAAGCAATAAAATGATGTATATCATAATATCATAAACATTATGTTATACTAAGTCCAGTTCTAGAAGAAATTTTCAATATGTTCACAAGCTCAATGCATCCATGCTTTGAATTGATTCTGAATGACATCTGAGTTTGCTTGTATTATGGGAGAACACCTTCTCTTTTAGTATTAACATGCGGTTAGGTCTGGTGACCTTAGAGTTTGTTCAACTGTATACACGCACCTCCAATAATTTCATATCATATTTGAGAGGTGTCATTGAGATAGGCCTCAACATTTCCGGCATGATGTGATAATGCTCCATCTTGTAATCGAACATCATCAAAAAAATTAAAGTATTTTAAGGTACCCTTCCCAATTACAGTACCTTCATTGGAATAGGGGACAAAAAGTCCTTACCTAACAGATTGTATGTGCAAATTGTTGCATTCGTCCACCACCTGTGGATTTTATCTAGAATGATAAACTTTATTGTGCACGTTTACATACCATTAATATTAAATGTAATTACCTCATATCAGTCGAGATAATGCAATTTTTTCGTGTCTCGTTATTTTCAATTCTCGGAGAAGTCATTCTGAAAATTCTACATTTTGATCAAAATCACCCTCATTCAGAACGTTCAAGGGTCAGGGACACCAAATTTTCAACCTTAAATAATTTATTATTCGCTTTATTATTGTTCAATCAATTACTAGTTGAAGTCTTGCTCAAACCTGTGATGTTCATGGCGTATTTTTAAAGAATGTTTATCAGCGTTATTATTAGCTTTGTTTTGGGAGCAATACTTGATTGTTCTTGTCTCTTAACATCTAATACGGATCGCTATTATGACATTTTTTAGCAATTGAATTTATTGTGTGTCGCTATGAAATGTTTCATTTGAAAATTGGTCGAATCTATAACTAAAATTAAAACGTGATTTTTACATCAATTTTTAGTAAGAAATAGAAAGTTAAAAAATACAATATGTATTTTAATTAAAATTTATTCCAATTAATGTTTTAACATATTTGTTGGTAACTGGACTTTTAATTTTACAATATTTAATTGCCAAAATATATCGCTGATTAACTTTTCCGTTAATATATATCTACTACAAATAAAATCAAATCATTTTGATTATAGTTATAATTATATTTCAGATAAGCTAGCTAAGTGATTTTAAACAGAAGATATTAAATATATTTATGTAAAATGTAATGTAACATTTAAATCATTTGATAAATTGGAAAAGGGGGAAATTAGTTCAAATTGTAAACATAGTAAATTAAATTATAACTTTTAAGTCAACATTATACATTATAATAGTAATTACATCTAATTTTATGAATAATTACTGCATACAAAATCATCATTGCAATGTATTTATTTGATAATATTAATTAAATAGGAAACAGTTAACGATATATTCTGCTGGGTTATAATGTATCTTATACTGTGCATGCAATTATGTTCAATTGACTTTCTATAGTTATTGTCCTTGTTGCAAATTCAACTTTTATAAAATTCAAGAATTTATACAATTTTGTTCGTTAAACACAGCGCAGTATTATAGTTGCAATCGGCAGTCTGTTGACGAGGACTGCAACTATGTATTGCTACTGTGTGCTGCTATGAACTTTTATAATACGTTTTGTATAAGCTGTAAATAATAATATAAACTTAATAATAAAATAGTGATAAGTAATAATAATGATATTAACAATAATAAACATTCTTCAATTGTTTTATTTTTGTCAACATTTATTTAGAGTCACAAATGTCACAATTTTTTGAGATGTTTTTTTCAAGATATCTGAAACTCACTATTATTATAAAATAATTAATAATATGTTTGTGTCATCTAATACATATAATATAGTGTTCAGTATTTGACAAAACATAGTTTATTGAAAAAATGTTTTTTGTTATGTTAAAAAAATTAAAAAAGTATGTATGTATTACACCATAGAAATTATACCTTTATACTTTTACTGATTTGTATATGGTAATAAGTCTCGTAATGGATTCAGTTAAGATAATAGAACAGTTTTAATGACAAATATCAGATGGTTAATAAATTAATTTTAAGAAAACGAACTTTTTCAGCTACTGATGAATATCTAAACAAATTTTTCCCATCAATTTAATTAAACAAAATTACACGAATATTATTATTAAAAAATACAAAGTACAATTTTATGATAATAGCCTTAATCGATTTTAAAATTGCCGCAACATTATTTATACAATGCATTAGTTAAATTCAATAGTTCAATTGGATGCAAACTTTTACACAATGGGTGATAAAGAAAAATGTTTAAATACTATTTTACAAAATTGGGTAATTCAAACCTTTTGATCATGTAGTATATGTGCAAATATTATTAGTAATATTACTTTTAATAGTGGTAATAAGTTAAATTACTGTATATATGTAGCCAGATTGAAGTGTTCATAAAAATGTGTTCGTATTATTCAGGGTGACTGATATTATCCTGTGCTGTCCTACAGTTTATGAAGTATTTTTATGAAGTAACACACTTGTTTCCATTTATTTAGATATTGATTTCACTCTTTTGTGCATCTGTAGATTGGTTAAATTATACATTTCAATGGACGATTTTGGTTTCTGACACAGTGAATTTATTAATCAAGTAATGAATAACGCATCTGATTAGGAAGACTTACATGTTTCTCTATGTTGCTAGAAACAAGACACGACAATTTTCATACATAGTAAAGACTTGGCCAAAGAATAGTATAGTTATATTTTAATGATTGTATATGTCTACTCAGCAATCAGGGTATCTATTATTGATGTTAATTGATGTAGTTGATAGGGCCATACATTTTTTTATTAATAGTATATATATATATATATATATATATATATATATTATGCAGAATCTATATTTAAAGGATATTCTTCTTCAAAGTAAAACTAATCACTAGCGTATTGATGTAATTAACATAATTCACGTAAATCGCAGTTAGCTGTTAACAATTGTTGGATACTACTACATGAGTTAATAATAAAATTATATCATTTTTACGTCTACGAAAATGACATGTTAACAAGTAGCAATCTTTTAAACAATTTGAATATCGAAAATTAAAAAGGAAATGTTAGGTTTTTATTTCTTTATTCTCAATTCTCAAGAATTCTCAAGAATTCTCAAGAATTCTTTATTCTTAAACTTAATTTCTAACGGATGTGTTATAATACAGTAAAAATAATACTGTTATAAAGAACATGATCAAATAGTTTTATTTTAATAATATTACAATAGATTAATAGTACAAATTTCAAATCATGATAATATTTAATTTATTCTGGTACATATTATTGGACCTATTATTTTATTGAAACAAATAATAAGAAGTTTTGTGTACCTCGGGCGAATATAGATGTAAAGATACAATTTACGAATCTAGATTTGGACCACACCTGAACAGCTCTTTTGAAGAGGGGAGACCAAATTTTACCCTCTCCACCCCTTTACTTCCTTCTCCCCTGTTTTTTTCTCTCCTTTCCCCTTTTCTCCCCCTACCCCCTCCCTTTTTTCTCATCCCGCCTTTTCTCTTTTTTCTACCTCCTCCTCCCCTTTTTCCTTGTTCTTTATCCTAACCTATTGTACATGATAGGTTCGTACCCATTTCTTCTCGTTGTGATTGGAACTGTGTCAGTCTAGTGTTTACCTCTTAAAGATGTTTTTGTTTGGCAAAACTAGGAATCAATTCATGAGGATCAAATAATATCAACCCTCTAATCGTCTAGAATAGTAATCAGTTCTTCTGATTGCCGATTGTATATTACTAAATAGCAAGTGGCATTAGTTGCATAACATATATAGTTGCAAATCATTTTTAAAAACAGTAACATAGGTTATGCAACTTTGAATCAACCGTGTCTCGCATATAACAGTTAATCATAATATGTTGCATTGCTAAATATTAAATATATTTAGAGTAATTAAATTTTGCCTAATACGCCTAATATTAATTAATAATACATTTTTTACATAAAATGTAACAAACAGTACAATGGCTAATAACTATAAGAGGGAAAGCTGCTCACAGAAAAAAACATTGTGCTTTGATACAAACGTCAATATATTGATTTTTACCGGAAATATTTTCATAAAAAATTAATTAAAGGCATCCTCATTATAATTGAAATTGTACATAAGATTATTCTTTCCAATTGCATGTTTTTCGTGCTATAATCTAAGGCGTTTCATGTATTAATCAATTTTTTAATAAGTGTGCAAAACAGATTTGTCAAAACAATCAATATTATTAATAATATACAATTATATTCAACTGTATCAATTTATTAATACATATATATTACATACACTAACTACATTTATATATAGCTATTGAGGGTAGAATTGTAAATACTAAGGGCGGCCTCAGCTGCCCGCAAAACTTATACAAATATTTCTGCAAGAAATATCTATATATTATTTTATTGTTATCTATGACTGTCCGAACAATGAAAATTAAACGAAATAAAACAGCTTTTTTATGCTTTTTTTTAGTGAAATAAATATTTTCTATTGTGAATATTTCTATGCAGCAATTACAAAGATAGCTATATACAATAATTATATATATTATGTTCAATCTCTGTAGACACCGTTCCCGATTTCTAACTAAATTATTGCAAGATTTAGAAACTATAAATTTTATATAAAAATTAAGTTCTAAAGGTATACATTAAAAAAGCTGATGTAAGTAAAATAACTGTAAATTATTTTATAGTTTATATATATCAGGCTATTTTTCTGTATTTAAAACATTTACATCGATTTACTTAAATAATTTGGAATTATTACACGCATACATGGTGTTTAGTTGCAAACATATATACTGACTATTATAATTGCCAGCAGAGTATGAATTTACGAGCTGGAATATCGATTTATATAATTATAATCTATATTATAATGGTTACAGTTAAATAGAAATAAAATATTTCATTCCACAGATAACTATTGCGTTATCACATATATTTTTAATACATCTTTAATAACTATAATTAACTGTGTAAAAATAATATGCTCCATTTTCCTTGATAATTGCAAAATAATAAATATTAAACATATTTTCGAACAACTATATTATTATTTCGATTAGAATTTTTTTCTTATTTTAAATATTTCAATTAAAGAAAATCTTACAGTAACATAAAACAGATGTAGGTATATTTTATTTTATTAAATATAATAATACATCCCGGAATTGATGATAGCCTAATCTGAATAAAATTGAAACTGTCTTTTCACATAATAGATACTATTATATTGTATGTTCTACATTGAAACTGTCTTTTCACATAATAGATACTATTATATTGTTCTATATTGTTCTACATTAATAATTTATATTATAAGATAAGCTTAGTTGGGTTTTATCATTTGGATATATTGTTGTCTAAAATTATTTGAAAATTATTACATACAGATTACTATTTTTTTTTAAATAATCATATTTTGATTAAATAGTAGCCTACTTAATATAAAGATTAAAGGTTAAACATATTATGTCATCATGAAATATTCCTATTTGGATTAAATATTTTTTAAATGTTATGTTTTACGATATTATACTTTGTTATAATATCCATATATTATATTTTAAGATGAGTACAATACAATGAAAATATAAAAATAAAGTAAAGTTTGCTTTATATATATTTAAACGTTATTGTTATTGTGATTTTAAACAAACCATAAATAATTAAAAAGTAAATATAAAGAGTCATATAAAGGAGGAATCATGTTCCGTTGAGAATTGATAATAACATTTCGTGATATATAGGATAATGTTGTACCTAAATTGTAATTTGGGGATTGTCATATATATAATGTCATTTGGATTATGTCTTAGTTAAAATGTAATTTAGATTATGTCATATTCAAGCTGTTATTTGCAGTATGTCGCATATAAAATTAAAAAAATCGTGTTATTTTTTCTACAATAAATTAGAATTGTTTATAAAGTATAGAAAAAGCATTTTATTTTAAAGAATAAGTTATAAGTGTTAATATAAATAAGAATAATAAATAGTAATAGTGATTAATAGTATTCTTCAATTATACTTCATGTGAACATTAAAACCCAATAACTGATGCCTAGCTTATATACTGAAGGCCATGAATGCCACAATATTTAATAAGATCATAAATTGTACTCGCAATTTTTATAGTATTTCATAAAATCTAAAGTATATTCTATGTGGACGTACAATTTAAACACAATAAAAAGTTAAGAACTATAAAACAAAAACAAAATAATAATAATAATAACATAATAGTATAAAACGAATTAAATAAATCTATTACGAAACTTTATTAAATATTTTAATTCCCGAATCGTGTAAATGTCAAAATCATATACTATTTATGCGACATGTAGTTATTGCTGCATTTAGCTAGAGCATAAAAATGCGAACAATGTGAGCGAAAAATAGTTTACATTTTCAAAACAGTTAATAATATAGTTATCATCATCCTCCTTACTGCGATAAAATAAACAATTAAATGAGATCATTACCTAGATAGGGACGACAGCTCAACATTGTTTAAAATCTGTTTTGTTTTATTTATTCAATATTCAATTATTATACTAAAGAGACGCTTCATTTCTTACATTAATATGAAATCAGAGCAGTGTTAAGATGACGTTGTTTATAGAAAATGTAGGTTTTGAGATATTACTTCATTTACTATTTTTAGCTATATTATAATAATATATATACAGATAGAAATTCAGACACAGCAATATTTCTGATTGATTCCTATAGATTTTACATAAAGTTTGTCTCAAAATATTTTTAATTAAATTGATGTAAAAAATGAGACGTAAAACTTATAGTTTATAATTAAATGATTACTAATTTGCTTAATAAATACTTTTTTGTATTATTATGTTCAATATTGTTATGAAAATGTACTTATTTGTATATAACATAAGTACAGAACTTAAACCTTTATTCTCTAAATCACCTAAAATATTTATCAAAAAATGTTTAAAATAAATTGAAACTGAACAACATTTTATATTATATTAATTTACATTAATTTTTAGTTAATCGAATATTTCTGAAATAATATTATATATAAATAATCTAAACAATCATATACTTGATATTTAGAATATAGTTATATATATATTAAATTTAGGATTCAAAAATTAATTTTCATGAAATACACATTGACAATGACAATACTCCCAAACTTGATTATGCCGCATAAACACAAAAACATGTAATAAAAACCCTTGTTATGGAGTTTCCGACATGATTTAACAAAAGCTTAAAATTAATGTTAATTTATTTTAAATTGAACGTAAAACTCAAAACTGGTAGAACAATGATAGGTCTCTATCAAACATTAAAAGGCCCCCTTGAAATGTTACAGGTCCTGTTCTCATATTTAACAAGGACCTACTGCTGAGGGATTACATATTGACCAAGAACTGATGTAAAAAAGTATTAATAAAATTCAATTAATTATTACTTTTCATGCTTCACGTAAAAGAACCGAAGTAACTTCATGTAATACATTAAAATGTAACACAACCAGCTCTCATATTATTATTTAAAAAAAGTAAACTGTTCTCCAAAATTTATTTGAAACTAAAAATATTCAAATCAGTGGAATGATTTAAATTCTAGCGTAATATTGAAACTTCAAACATAGAATGTATAATATGTTCATTAAAGCTTTATTAGACATATAATTAAGCTGATTCAATATTATGCAAATGCTTTTACCTCGATTCTTTTATTTAATTTTGGACGTCTCCTTCAATCACTTGTCATGCAATTTGTCAGTAATATACATTTAGACGCATTCTGTGTATATAGACACAAAGCAAATAATATGCATATCTCTTTTAAAAATAATGAATTCTTTTTTTATTTGTGCTCTTATATAATTATTAAGGTTGAATATTAGAGTTCCCGATGCTTGTTGAGTCTCACTTAATTTAATTAAGAGCTGCATTCCAAGAATATTATTCAACTTCGGGTTGATCAATTTAACCGAATTTATTGTACTAAGGTTTTACAATTGATTTATTATAGATCGAAATAATTAAATTAATCAATTGTTCAAGGGTCATAATTAGATTATTTATAAATTGTATATTTTTGTTCTGTTAAAGAGAAACTTTTTGTAGCTTGATATTGTTCTCATGACATTGTTCATATAATATTATTAGGTGAAGTGAAGTAGGATTTGTCAAATATATATAACCATAATTCTTGCATTAATTTACAGAATTGTTTCAATAATAATAAGTAAAACATTGTGATTTTGGGATAATATATGTATAACAAATATATGCATCATGTGTGGTGGAATTCATTTTTGGTATATCGACGATAATTATGTAAAAGGCACTATTTATCCATACTTTTAGATTTAGATTTTTAGTCTTTATAAATAATTTTGATATTTAAAATTATATTTAATATTACAAACATTTTATCCAAACATTCATATGCGCAGTCATATACGCGCTTATATAGAAAACAAACATTAAACTAAGTATTTACCGGAAACAAATTTCTTACAGTCTTTAAAAACCTGAACAGTTTATAATTATTGTTTTATTAAACAATCACTTCCTTAAAAATTATATCATTTTTTAATGTTAATACAATAAGTTTGGTCAGTATCCTTTTATTATGAAAATAAACAAAAAATAGTTGAATACATTTTGCCTGTCACATTTTTGCAACCTATACATTAAAGTTATAATAGCAAGAAAATGGTCACTAAAATAGATATCAATATTACTAATGTTAAGTTCTTGCTATGTGTAGCTAGTTCCTGGATATTTGATTGTTTTCCATTTGACATAGAAATCACATAAGAATATCTCAGTCATTGTGAGTTTCATGATTGTGTATACAGGAGCTTATAGCTAACGTAATAATATTAATTGTTTTATCTCAAGTAATCATGTTGTGAAATTTTATAATCTAATTTATAAAATATGTCAAAATTCGTGTAGAAATCCCAGAATAAAATTAAGGAAGTCAATTTTTGCACCTCATCTCTTTCTGATGATTTTGTACATGAATCTATATTTGCTAAATTATATTCATGTTCACCTCAGAATTAAAATATATTTTGAAATCATAAATATACAATATATATATATATATATATATATATTGGACTATATCGATAATTTGATATTATTAATAATCAATTATCAACAATATTTTTCTGGTTTTCTGTTAAGGATATTTTTAAAATAATATCGATTATTGATTATATCTGTGCTGTTTCCGCTTTGATTATCCTCGGGTGATTATATGGGTAAAATAAATGTAATATAGTATTTTAAAAATGATGTACTTAATTGACGCGTGATAGTAGAATATTTTCTACTACATATTCTTTAAAATTATTAGTATTCTGAACAAGCGACTAAATGCGGTATGGCCGTTGTAAACATTACACCTGAAGTTACAACTAGTTGTCAAAATCTATAAGTTACAGTACATGTCAGAAGCGCTAAAAAATAACTACACTTATAATGCTTTAACTGTTTTAAAAATAGAACAAGTTAAGCGGAAGAAGAAACAAACTGCGTGATTATTAAAAAAACAATTAACGAATAAATAAACATATATTATATACATTATTGCTATCAACAACTCTGAAAGAGGTAAACGAACTTCCTCGAGATATTCATCAACCTTCAGTACAATGAACTCACCGAGAAGTGTAGTTATAATACATAGTTGTTGGTGATCTTAACGATTGAATGTCGCACATTGACTGAATTTCATTCTGGCATATTATCCGTCTGTCATGTCATGTCATGTTCGAGATCTTAGTATTTAATCTCTGTTGTGCTATTTTGGTTTTTCTGAATTTTGGTTTCACTGAATTTAATGATAAAACTAATGCAACTAACAATACTTTTTAATTTAATTTGATTTTGATTTTAATTTTAATTTCCGTTTTGTTTATATAACATAACCGTTATTTAATTTTTTAGTTTTGTTTGTAGTTATTGCCATTAATTAGTTTTTCAATCCAATTCAGTTTTTTTTAATACATACACTTTATTATCATTATTATCACTATTATTAATAATATTATTAATTAAATAATATATTGGAAAATATAAATATATAAATATATATATGTTTATAAAATATAAATATTTATTATATTGTATTATTAAATTAAGTATTAATGAATTAATTATTAATTATTAATAAATACAAATATACATAATTAAATTTAATTTTTTTAAATATTAACAATATAAAATTTTTAAAAATTAAATGAATTAAATAATTGAATATATTATATAAATATAATATAAAAAATAACAACTTAAATACTATGTATGAATCCAATTATGTTTTTTACGAATATATTAGCATTATTATCATTATTATCATTATTTTCATTATTATCATTATTATATAGTTATTATTGTCAATTTTTTGTTTATAAAAAATAGATATATAGTTTAAATTTAAACCATTTTTATTATATAAAAGCCAAGATTTTAAAGTTATCAAAATTTTATTAACATGGGAAGTACGTAATACGTACATATATACCACAATATGAGATATGAACACTACTTTGAAATGTACGAGAAAGATGTGACAAAATATATAATATTACGTAAGATAAGTTTGATAAGGTTGCAAATATTATGGTCGACAGAATAAAATCGGATTCTAGTTCAAATCATGTTATTACTCATAATGTTATCATTAAAAGCAGATATATTCATTCTATATACATTATTTATATGCATTATTTACATTTATATACATTATTTACATATATTCTATTATAAATTCTTACATATGTACGTATATTTGTGAACACTCATTAAAATTAAGATTATGTTTTGTAGTATTTACATGATAAGATTTTCAATTAATTTTTTTGTTCCTTTAATTAAGTGTTAAAATATCTTGAAGCTTTTTTATCATAATAGGATGAAGGTTTTAACATCATGTCAGTCTATATGTCCTATATATGTATATATACGTATATATATATACTTACGTATATATGTATACTTATATATGTATTATAAGTCATTAATTTTTTTTATTACAAATTCATACTAATTACATATTATATACATACCTGCATTTTATGTACATAATATTTGTATTAATTAAAGTTAAAATATAATGTGATTGTAAATGTTAATATTTCATTACACTTCTAAATACCACCACTAAACAATTCAACATTTTAATAAAGAAAAAGTATAAATTTTCTAATCGATTATCAATTCAGAAACGACAGTTACTAATAATATCAAAATTATTTAGATTGAAAAATAAGAATTGAGTCGAACTACAAAATGGTTAAACAAAATAATTTTGTTACCACCCATACTAATTGAAATATATTTATATTCCAAAATATAGCTTGTATACTGTAAAACAGCTAAGTCTGGAGCGATAAGGCGGCAAATGAATAGACAAAGGTGTAATTATGTGACTTAGGATAGATCAGATTATAAATCAGAATATGTGTAATAAATCAAATTTACACCAAAAAATGTGGGAAGAGGTGAACAAATTGTTTGTAATAAAATTGATTGGAACCATCAGGCAAAATCAGCTCACCAGATAGAAAGAAAAGAAATAAATTAAAAATCAAAAGAAAGGGTAATTATAATATAACAAAGAAAACTGAAAAAAAGATACACAAAAGGCAAAGGAGAGGAATTAATAAAACTGGAAATAACAAGAGTACAACTTCCTAGAAAAA
>JAUZND010074458.1:4055-16689 GCA_034780555.1 Coelogynopora nodosa
GCACCATCCTGTTGAAAGTATGTGCGCTGTTGCACCATCCTGTTGAAAGTATGTGCGCTGTTGCACCATCCTGTTGAAAGTATGTGCGCTGTTGCACCATCCTGTTGATAGTATGTGCGCTGTTGCACCATCCTGTTGAAAGTATATGCGCTGTTGCACCGTTTACTTTGTAAAAACCCTGTAAAAGTAACTATGTTTACTAGAATTATGATGTTGATATATAAAATATAATTAGGATTGTTTAAAATTTTAAAAAAATTTAAAGTTTAAATTAGTTATCTTTAATATGCTATATATACAAAATATATATTTGTCTCAACTACTTAGTAAAACAATTTTTTTCCATGACATAGAGCATAGGAAATAATATTAAATCACAATAAAAAAAAACAATTTAATGTAGTTTTTACAAATCCTACTAATCAAAATTGAGCTAGTTGTTTACTAGTTTAAGTCTTCAAAACGCAGGCAATTTCCTAATTCGTTCAGATTAAAATTTGAAAATATATTGGGGCTATTCGAGGTAGATAAGCACAAATAATGCGTGTACACAATCATTTTGTTATTGTAAACTTTAAAAGGTTTCGCAAAATTCGTAAGATTTTATAAAATTAATAATACGACAAGTTAATATTACAAAGAATAAAGTATTTGAAAAAACTGAATAAAACTTAATATTATATGGTAATATAATACATATATTTTAAACATTTTATTAATATATGGTTTTTTATATTTGAAGGACGAAATATACTGATATCTTTGTTAAATTTTTCGCTTATAAAATATCGAAGAATTTTTTTTATTGCTTGCTTATTATACCTTTTTCAATTTGAAAACTTTGATCATCTTGCTAATTGTGTTTTTTATTCTTATCTTCTCTTCCAGGTTTACTAAACAGGCACTAAAAATAAATGTCTAATATGAGTTTTTACCAAATAATTGTCAGATTCTTTAAATATTTTATGAGTTTTCATTTGAATAAATTGTGTCTAGGAACCGCAACATGTTTAAAAAGTTCTACGTTTCGGATTTTTGTGTGTTCACCAAAAGTAATTATTCCATAAATTGTTCGTTTAAAAATATTAAATTAGTAATATTTAACTTTATTTAAAAGTATTTTCTTTATTAATTTGAATGTAATTTTTGAAAATAGCCTGAATATGTATAAAATTTGTCAACTGTGCATTGACTTAGAATAAATATAATAACAACAGATGCAATTTATTTCTTAGAGCTAGCTTCAACCTAGCGACTAATTTTAGTATAAATTATTGATTAAATATCATACGATCAAATTATAATAATATTTATAAATAATTAATTATAATTTATAAATTAAATAGAGCGGTATCCAGTGCACGTTTAGTTATGTTTAGCACATCTTTTTGGACTGCAAAAAGCACTTAAAATCCGTTTATGTATGTTAGATAAATGTCACAGTGAATTAAAGAAATCAAAGTTACTCGGATTTTTATGTATTATTAGACTAATCGTTTCAGAGTCATTGATATAATTATTTTTTTAATTTTGTCATATAATGTTTAATTGAGTATATGTTTAGCTACCGCCCCTTTTCTCTGAGATTTTCTAGGTTTTCGGATTATAATATTCATATTTATCCATGATTATGCATAACAATTGATTTCTGCATTTATTATTATTCGATTGTCAAACTATTAGCATTGAAGTATTGAATGAATTGTAAATATCAGATTATTTACACTGTTATCATTTATTATAAATACTTTTGAACACATAATTTCCCGCATTTATTGATATCTGATTGATCATAATAGGTACTCCGTATTGTAAATCTCTGAACGAATTCAAACAACAAGGCCAGAATGCATATTATGTTGTAAATTTATAAAAGTTATTTATCACTCTAATACTATTAAAAATATTTTAACCATTGCCTGCACATCAAATGTATATTTTAACCAGTGCCTGCACATCAAATGTATATTTTAACCAGTGCCTGCACATCAAATGTATATTTTGTCATTGAGAAAATATTTGCAAAATCATTAAATATTAAAAAAAAAAATTAAATAGGTCATTATCAATAGACTGATATTAAACTTTCTTATTCGCTTCATTTATACCAACTTTATTCGGTGTTAACGTTTTCCGCATATTCCGAAAATGTAGACTTGGTTGGACTATCTGTCTGTCATAAATTATCTCTCTATCGTAGCTGTCAATTGATCTATCTGCGGTCATGCAATTTGAAAATGTTCCCTATCAAGATGAAATAGTCATCCTGGCCTGTTCATGTGGGTATCACAAAAGCACGATGCTTGCTTTCGCGAAATATCTCGTAATTGTGACATGTTTTCTGTAGGGAAACATTACTAGAGTACCCAGGCACATCTTTGACGTGAATATTATTGATTGTGAAAGAGAGATTATTTTATTGACATCGTAAACGGCATCATTAACTGCATAATCAGCTGCATGGCTATGCAGACTTATTAACCGTAATTGCGTCATTAAAATATGTGTTATTACATGTTATAAGGTTTATCACATTTTATATATTTTATGTCATAAATGGATTTCTAAATTCCGTGAAGCATACAAAAATGTGGAAACAAATTGAGGCCAATCCTCTAATGCGTTTCAAAAGTAATGCAAACATAACATATCCATTCATTTTATTAATTCAAAACACCAAACTATAAGTTTAACAAATGTACCATAACTTAACACAATTATAGTCATAAAATGTATACATACATTTCGGGGTATTATCAATGTTTACTGCCAGATTGGATGTGCCCATCTCCACAACTACACACTTATCTATTATATACAAAAGGCAAAGGCAAGATGCCAAAGATCGGTCACCTTCTGGCATATTTGAAGCTTTTATGACTGAATGGCTGGCTTCTTCCCTAACCTCAAAAGAGGAAATATGGTATAGGATCTCTTTTTCCAAGCCATGGTTCTGGAAATCGTTTCTAAAAATTCGCGCACAATCCCAGAATGATGTAGTGTGGTTCCATTTTGTGAAGAAGAAAATCAATGTAATAATTATAATTAGTGATCCACATAGTTTTATGAGAATTATTAACTAGAATTGATTAGAACATATTTATATATTTAAAATATACGTGCAAATTATTTTAATAAAACAACATTGAAGGGTTTTTCGGAATTTAATTTGAATTCAATGAACTTTTATATATTATATATTAAATATTTAGCAATTTAATATTTGATTGGAATGTCACATTATTTTATATAATGTAGATAGTAGTAGTTTTAGGTGGTTTTTGCCAACTTGTAGTAAGTATAAAATTTAGATTATTAAATTAGTGTAAGTATGTGTAATACTATGTAAATCGTTTATGTAAGTTATTTTTATAAAGACTATATTCACTTTGTTTACTAAATAAAAAAATGTAATTAAATTTCTTATAACATATTATATATATTAAACAAATATTTAATAATTTTTTTTAATATATTAATTACATATATAGTAAAGCATTTATATTTACATAAATAATTTAACATGTTGATATATTTTGTATTAATATACAGTATATCATATTATGAAAATTTTAACAAAATGTAAAATTAAAACTTTTAAATACAATTTATTTCATTTTCCAATAATTCATTTTAAGTTTTAGAAATGATGTATCTACATGCATTTAATACTTAATAATTAATAATTTTATTTCATAGTACACGCCGCAGACTGATTTTAGAACGTATTTTTGTGCTTCATGTATCCTGATGACTTTAAAAGCATTATTGGCTTTATTGATTATTGGTTATTAATTGTCTGTTGGTGTAGAACAATTTCAAGTTGCTATAAAAAATAGCCTTTGAAATATATAGTTAGAACTAATACATTACAATATTATGTTTGAGGTAAATAAAAGAAGGTCGGTCAAGACATATAAGAATTATAAGTAAGTTAACTATTGAATACTCTTAGATAGTTATAAATATATTATTTAATTATATCTTTATTATAGTGGTTTAATCTTACATTGTTTATTTTAATTTATGTTTTTTTTCCTATTTAAACTTTTATATAATAATTTGTATGGTTAGTCTGTTTATCCTTCGTAAATTGTGTGCCAAAAATCTTAAAAACGTCATGAAAATTACTAAATAATATCGGGCTTATTGTATATTGATTATAAATGACACGTTAGACGAACTGTGTTGTAAAATTATTTTTGAAAGTAAGGGACTAAACTAACCAAAATGTTTTATGAGTAACTGAAATGCAAATAAGGAGTTGCTTGACCGTTTGTTATTATATTATATTCAGAATGGAAATATTGATAATTTTTTTATCTACGCACTTGTATGCATAAATTTTTATATGTTGATCACTTATAATTTTCAAATTATTTGTTTTAAATTAAAAACCTGCTATAGTTTATTATAAACTTTTATAATTCTGTTAACTATTTTTCAATTGTTATATTTTGTTTTTCATGATATTCGAACGGCAAATTTTGCAATTTTCATTCACATAATATAATTGTCTTAATTAATTAATTTATTTAACAAATATTAATTAAGCTAAGTTCAGTTGAATTACAATAGATTTAGGCAAGTTATAAACGCTTTTCATATATATAATTATAATAATATGCATTTGACTACTTTTATGACTATTGATGTAAATATTACAATATTTTAATATAATGCTACGTAAGGTCATTGTCCGTCCCAATCAATAGAATTACTATCATTAATTTATGGTAAACTATACAAACAAAACCCTAACAATTTGGGTATTATAAACATTATGCAAAATACTAATTATAATTAAACAGACAATATTTTCTTTATTATTTACTCAAAGAGATTTAGGCTGCACTAAATTCATGAAATAATATATTAAAATCAATTTAATTTAATTTAATGCAATGCTGTTGGTTTTTGTTTTTAACTTACAATTGACTACATATTTTGAAATACGTTTGAAACTAATATTGGCAAATCTTGCTATTCTGCTCGACAACTCTGTATATTTGTGATAATTCTGTAAATAATATTAAATGATTATTTCATAAAATTATGGAGCATTTTTAATCGTCTCCGTATTATCAATAAAACCTGTGGGATGTACCCTTTTCTCTGATAGATATAAAAGTTTTACTAAACCATATTTAATAAGCCATTATCTCAAAACCTTTTATCGTCAAGAAGTCCACGTAGGTGGTACTCTTATTAAATTTAATTACTTTTACTAAAAATACTTTCTTGGTGAAATCTTAAGTAATCACAATTAAATGTATTTTTATAAAGAATAAGAAAAGTATGAATTGTCGTAATTATTTTAAATATCGCATAAGCGTCGATAAGGTGTAAATGACGCATATTAATACAATCATTAAACAATAATAATTGATGATAGAATTAAACAGCCCTGACTAATTTATTTACTTGTTTTTGAGCCTTTATTTAATCAGAAACAGGGCAAAATTAATAATTTCTTAAGCCAAGTCTCCTAGGTTGAAGTCGGCGACCTTCATAAGCCATCATCATTTCGTCAACTATAAGGCTCGGAGCCTTTTGGCCCTAGGTATCAATTTCGCATGACTTTTTAGGTTTGACCTTAAAATATTTTACATTTATATTACCGTAAGTATTTGACTGATATCCGAAAAATCAAGAACTTATCGTTATGAATCTAAATCCAGCTATCGACATAATCTAAGTTTATCTTCAAACTGTCTAACTACATTTCAGCTTATTTTGCAGGAGAAGGAAAAAACTTAAACTATTCATTGTTATCTTCTTTTACAAAATAATCATTATTGGCATCGTATTTGATTGTAACGGAAACACTGACAGTCACATTAACAATTAAATAATTTCCCCAATATTTAAATGATGAAACAATCAGAACAACTATACGCCGTCTTGCTACTTCTAAGTTTTTATTACTTTAGTAACTCCATTTTCATTTACTGTTTTTAAAAACGATTTAATTATTTGAAAAAACATTTTAAAGACTTGAATGCCCAGGTCATAAAATTTGGATAAATGTTTTAAATTTTAGTAAATCCGTTCTAAATTTGAATTACATTTTTTATATATTTATAAAATAGAAAAATTAGTTTTCCTAATTTGAAAAATTGTTAATTTTTTTAAAAAATTATAAAAATTTTAAAATATTTATATTTGATCAAAAATTATAGAATACAGTATGTTATAATTAAAACATGGTTGTAAATATATATATTTTATGCTATTAAAAAGATAATTTTTAAAATAAAAAAGATTTTATAAATTTATTCCATTGTTGCAAAATGTATAATTTGATAAAATAGAATGCTTTCATTTATTTATTTATAATTATTATTAATAATTAAAATTAATTCATTAAAATATTTTTAGGATTGTCTAAAAAAGTTGACATTATTACCCTTGTAATATATTTATATATAATGTACAAATATTATCACATATATTTTACAAACGTTAATTTTAATTGATAATTATAAAACAGAAAAGTTCAATTAAATTTAAATACATATAAACTTTATTTTTTACAGCTATAGGCTACTTAGGTGTAAATCCGATTACTAAATATTTCGTAAAAACCTAGTGAATAAACTTTATTCTGAAATAACTTATTTATCCTGATTATAATTCCACCTTGATTCTTTCTAGTAAATATAATTTTTATTATTTTGTTCAACATAGCATCAACCTGTCAAGATATAATGATAATAAATTCCGGATGATCAAAAGATCCCCACATTTTTTATTAGTTTTAATATATTTTGGAAAGCCTCAATGTATTGAAGTATACATCTTTCAAATATGTTTTTATTAGTAGAGCTATAGATAAATATATGATTAATAAAAGAAGAATTAATAAAAATGCTCATAAATGCCTCATAATTTTACATCAAAAGTTTATGGAAATATTTGTCTTAATGACTATTCACATAATGATCATGACCTTACCTGAATAAACAGTGATGAAGAGTAAATAGGCGAGAATGTGTCATTCCTCAAACCCCTCATTAACGAAAATTGAAAAATAGTGAATGGGTTGAAACATAATATGCAAAGAGGGAAGAGGAGTAAAGTGAAAAACTAGGAGGAGCAGAAAGAGCTTTGAAAATGGGGAAGGTGGAGAAAATTAGGTTAAAAAAGACAAGCAAGGAAGACAAAGAAGTGTAAAATGAAAGAAAATATGCATTTAATACATTGAAATACAAAAAAACCAATCGAAACATAGAAATATTACAGATATAATTACATTTAAATACATGAAAATATATCATCAAAATAAATTTAAAACATGAATATATAACAGAAACACTACCTTTAAATACATGGATATATAACAGATATAAATACATTTAAAAAATGGAAAGATAACAGAAAATATACATTTAAGACATGAAATATAACAGAAAATATTTAATTAAAAAAAACGACGTAGTTTTTATTTACATGTAAATGGAAGTAATTTTGTGTCATTCCTCCTAAACGTTTGTGGTAGACATTCCGTTATATGTACGACAACTGATGCTCACAGCTTACAGGCGTAGGTAATATATTTTAATTGTATTATTCTTATACAAATTTCTGCTGCTTATTAATATGTGATTACAGAACATGGTTTACATTGAATAAAATATACCATTTACCACTTGTAAAATATTCAATTGATTTAGGAAAAATTTCGCATTGCCAGTTAAAATATTATTTATTTAAATGAACACAATTTCTGATAGCATTAATCATTTTAACAAGTCAAAATGTTATTAGTTTTTATTTACAAAAAAACTATTCCAATTAATTAAAAAACTAATATTATTTACAAACCTACTTAAAATCATAATTCCTGTATAACAATACCTAATTAATCATGTTAGAATACTTTCAGCGCGATGAGAACAGAACAACGACACCTCGTCGTCGCCTTGTTAAACAAAATTAATTTTAAGTAAATAAACTAATCAATTATTAATATTTAACAAACTATTAACTTATACAAAGTAATATTAAAACATTGTATTTAATATATATGTATGGTATAAAATAATTTTCTATAATTATTAATCTAAACATTTTATGCTTATATTTGGTCAATTTACTGTCAATTTTAACCATCAAAATGGACGTGTTTTCAACAGTAGAAATTGTCATATGGGATATTCCAAAATTGATTGTTTTTAGGGAATAACTTATAATCGGGGCCCTTGGGAATATTTTGATTCGAATTCTTCCAAAAGCACCAAATTTGACCCAGCTGTTGTCCATGCCATACTCTCGATTTTTGACGGGCGCCAAGATATTTGCCTAAAATAAAAAATGACCGCTACCCGGATTAGAGGAAAATCGGATAAATAACCAAAAGGGCAGAAACGATTTATGATACCACTTTTAATGAGGTTTCGAGGGTAGAACAATCCAATTATTAGTTTATTTTGATGGTTTAAGGTCAAGGTCAACACCTCAAGGTCATTTTTTCGTCAAAAAAGTATTTTTTAGTGTTTTTGTCAAGATTTACAAGCAGTAACTCATTTTATCTGCCTCTGGGTATTTATTTATTTATTAAATTAAACGACGACGTCAGCATTAATTCTAAATTGCCGTTGGCCCCATTCAAGTCAACGGCAGAAAGATAATGAAAAGTTAAGAAATCATAGGAAAAACCAATACAAAAATGAATAGATAATAGGTCATGTATTAGAGAGATCCCATGAACAAGAAATTGAGCAGAGGTCATCATATTCATTAATAGGTAAAAAACAAAATCGCAAGTGATACCGATTTTATTAGGAGAATCTTATTATTCTAAACAGTAGTTTTCACTAATACAACTCAAACATTATTCAAAGTAATGTAACTACAAATATGCAACAATGATTGTCAGTTATTCATATTGCTTCTTATGTGTCTTTGGTGTATTCTCTATGAATCGCTGTCATCATTGATAGTGCACCCTGCTTCGCAATGACAGAGAATCGTACATTGGACACCAGCACAGTTGCATTTACACCTTTCTGTGCAGGCCTTTGTGCAGCCACAGTGTAAGAGAATGGTACACGCCACTGAATCATCGCTGAGTGTGGTCTATAATGGTTGCAGTTATTGCTGCCATCCTTTTGCCAGCCATAGTCACTGAAGTCAGGGATTTCCTGTTAGACTGCGGTGACCTGATTCCAGTAGTAACTCGTTTGTAGTAGAGCTCGCTTCACATGCTGGAACAGCGCAGCTTGGGTATAGGTAGGATTTTTGTTGGTGATCTGCTACCAATAGTGAAGATCCGATGCCTTGCTTCGTTGACACTGGCTGCACCACAACCGTTGCTGTACATTATTATGACAAACTTTTCAATTTGCTGCATGTCGGTAAGGTCAGGTAAGCTGGTCCAGGCCGCCCAAGCGGTCTTTTTACCACATTAAACATTCTGTGAAGTTGTGTCACAGCCAGTTAAGCTGTGGAAGAGGAATAGTGCCAATAACTTTGACGGACTGAGATTGGAGCAGCAGATAGTATGGACTGAAATGTCATGGTACTTTTTTCCAGTTCCGAAGCCCATCCAGAACTCTGAGAGGCCAGAGGTCTCAAAAATATGACTGCCAAAATCACGACATCACTGTTCACTGTGCGCACATGGGCTGTTATATGGCCCTGCTCTAAAGCATGTTCCAGATAAAGGAAGATCCTGCTGTCAGCCTCGATATGGTTTCTTTACTGAAGTGTAGTTAGGTCACAATGTCGGTTGGAGAGCACGGTTTCGTAGTGGGTATTCAGGAGGAGCTTTCCACCCATGTCTGTCTTGGAGATCTGTGTGCTGATGAATGAGAACAGCTCCCTTTTGTTTTCATCATTGTTTAGGAAACCACTGTTCTATTCACGTTTTGGGATTCGGGTCCTGCCATTGCCAACTCTTGTCCTTGGGCCATTCCCACAACATTGCTGGGTGAGCCATTTAAAATTATTTTCCTCTGGGTAATTATCCCATACAGCGTCGATGCGTGAGGCTCATGTGGGCCTTTTCGTGGGGCCTCTTTACGTGGACTCCAGAAATGGTACAATGTGGAGTTAAACATAATAATTAAATGTATTTGTTTTTGTTGGGCGAAACATGTCAATCATTGCTGCCATATCCAAAACCACGACTGTTTCTTGTTTCGCAGCAGCTGAACGGCCAGTCGGTGCATTAGGGCATTGCATAATATCAGACTTCGTCCAAAATCGCAGTGATCCTCTGTCAACAAGGCTTGGTGGTTCTTTATGATTTTCGAACCTAAAGAAGTCTGCCATGTGAGCATCAGGGCGGGACTGCAGTGAGAGGAAAAGCTGTGTGACCAAAACCATGTTTTGCCACTGTACACCACTGTGCTTCCGGCTTTTATTCTTTGGGTCGGGTCGATTGGCAAAAGTTAGTATAGTGTTCCGTTTGATCGTATCGGATACAGATATTGAAACCTTTAACAGCCTTATTAAGACATATGCTGCATGAAGAGCTTTGTCCACTTCATATATTTGAGACAGACAGGTAGCGACGATGGCCTGTTCCATGACGTTTTGTGTATCCAGTGCAACAAGTTCCTGGCTTGCTGCAAGGAAGGGGTTGCCCAGTTGATCTATCACCTCAACAAATTTTACTATATCCTTCTGAAACGTGACTTGGAAAAAGTGTCCTTCCTCATGATAAGCAGTAGATGGGGATGAAAGGTATTGTGTAGCCTCAAATTCCTTAACCATTCGCACACAGTCAGGTCCAGCAAGCATGTACCGTGTTAGAGCCTCAGGGTTCTCATAGAGACCAGTCGCTCCGTCCTGTTCCTGGAGGCTTTTGTTGGACTGTTCATGGGCTTTGTCTTTGGGTATCAGGCTGAACTTTTAAGCTGATTTCTGAAAAACAAAATTGCTTTTAATGAATTCAGATTGTACTTCAGGGTGTTTATTGCCTAGCTTAACCATGTTATATACGTGTACTGGCAGCCAACGCGTATGGTTTGTGCGGTCTAATGCGTGAAACCAGCCACACAGTTCGTCACACGTTTGTACATTCAGCTAGAAATCCCCCTCCCTCAGGAATCTGACAAAACGAGCCATATTCAGCTCCAGATTAATAATAGTAGACCAGTACTTGAACTGCGAAACACTTTTGGAACGTTGATTCCACATATGGAATGACTCTGGTGGGCCCATTACACTCTTGCAATACTCAGTGTAGCCAGTCTGCTTGAGCAGGTACAGAGATAATAGGGAAAACTGATGGGCATACCTTGTGCGCTTAATGTGATGCTCAATGAGTGCAGATTGTGCTCGACCAGATGTAAGGATCTCTGCCTGACAAAGTACTGTGACCCACCCTGAGTCACATAGCAGCTTGCCTATCATAATAACATGCATTTTCATCTATGAGCAATGCACTCATCATAGTCACAAGCTTGTCTTCTCTCAAAGTGTTTGGGAATTTCCAATGGATGAGTTTGATGATAGCATACAGTGGCTGATGTGCACCAAGTATGCTTGTCTGGCCCGGGTTGAGAAACTGGGTGCCCTGCATAACCTGCTCCATTGTACATATCATTGAAGATGCAGATGCGGCCTTGTCTGGGAAGAGTGGGTAGATATCAATCTGAGCAGGGGGCTCGACGGAACTGTCCCTTGTTAGGGACGAGTTATACCCTGACCAGGTTATGACGTCCCCCTTTGCTACTGGACCCCTGTTCAGCACCTTCGAGATGTGTGCCATCCACGCCTGATACTTTGCCATGGCAGCTTGCAAATCAAGAGTTGGTCTGACTTGGTTGATGCTGGATTTTTGAACAAAGACATCAGTATGAGTGAGTTCGACTGGTGGCTGGATAGATCACATAAAATTCTGGTAACTTGGGAGTTAATGTGTCAAAAGGATCAAGTTTGATTGGAGCCCGCTTCACTCCAGTGTTCTCGTATGAGAGGTGGTTGGTCACACTCAGGACATATCCATGGAACTCCTCCCGTGAGAAATTGCCCTGCGCCTTGCTGTCTATATATCTACATCATGGGAGGCAGATCAAAAGAGGTACTGCTTGTTAATCTTGACAGAAATACTAAAAATGACTACTTTTGACTAAAAAACGACATTGAGGTGTTGACCTTGACATCAAATCATCAAAATAACATAAGAATTGGATTATTATTTGACCTCGAAAACCGTTGAAAAATGGTATCATACATGGTTCCTGCCCTTTTGGTTAATTAACTGATTTTCCTCTAATCCGGGTGGCGGCCATTTTGTATTTTCGCCAACATGGTTGGCCCTGGGAGACGCCCGTCAAAAATCGAAAGAGTATTGCCGCCCTAAAACAGCCTTAAGGGCCCCGACTATTAAGAAATCACAAAACAATTTTACATTTAAAATAGGATAAAAATATCAAAACAAATTATAGTTATATGGAGGCCGAGAGATGTTAAAACATTAAAAAAATTTTTTATGTGGCCGAGTGTTTTTATGTTAACATGTTTTTAACCATAAAAAAACTGTTTCTATCATTAAAAACACTGTTATTATCACTAACAACATGTTTTAAAACATGTTTTTTCACTTAAATCATGTTTTTATCACTTTAAATCATGTTTTTATCACTTTAAATCATGTTTTTATCACTTTAAATCATGTTTT
>JAUZND010074469.1:0-16688 GCA_034780555.1 Coelogynopora nodosa
TCATAAATACATGTTTTCTATGGATTTATTGACACTACTTTTAATATCTCTATATTTGATGCTATTTTTAAAATTTTGGAATTTATGGGTCTAAACTTAAGGATCGCTGGAAATAGAGCATGTATTCTTTTCTGTTATGTTAAAAGTAATAAACAAATTTCATTTTAGATATGATATTATAGTCATTATGTTTGAACTGCTGATTAGGCTATATAAATTGGATTTTTTAGTTTGGTTCTGCTGACTGACCATTATTGTAGTTATCAATGTCCAAAATGGGGTTGGTATAAAATGCTTACCTATTTATTTTAGTATTAACATTAAAAAAAATCTTTCTATTAATGTAATTTGCTTGCTATCAACCAATTGTTATAATATAATAACATAAAATGTATGTGGCTAATTAATGCCTAATGCATATGTAACCATGATGCATATTTAGTGTATTTCTCAAAGCATGTATAAGCATATGTCTACATAAAGCTCATTTGTTAAAATACATGAAGTGTAAAGCACAACTTCCACAGGCATCCTGGATTGTCCACAACAGCAACAATATATAGTAAAATCTTACCAAGCATAATATACTTATATACAATATATATTTATTATACAAGTTACACAAAATCTGTTATAAAACAGTAATTTAAAAAACAAATATTGTTAAAAATTTGTTATATTTAAATATACATATTATTCATATGAATCAATACATGGTACACTGGTGTACCACAAACGTTTGCAGTTAAAAGTTGATTTTTTTATGTCAAAGAAAAAAATTAAATAATATAAAAACTATGTAGTTTTATTTTTCATAATTACAAAATATACATCTTTATTGATAATACATTAAATGAATCCATAAGAACAAACTTAAACAAATCAATGTGACATAAGTCCTAATGTATAACTAGATCTAGTTTTATAAGAGAGATTGTAGTGTCAGTGGAAGAACCTTAATTTCTGAAATTATGTGCAAAATAGGATGAACCTAATAATATTAATGTTATGTACAGTAGCTTTTATCTTAAGATTAGCCAATCATGGGAAAAACTGGTGTATAACAATACACACCAGTGTACTGCATGTTGATTCATATGTAGCATTGTTGAAATATTCAAAATTATTTCATATTTAATTTTTTTTATTAATGTATGTAATGAACTATAATTTTAATTGATAATTTTCTTCAACCATAAAATAATTGTATTATTTTTATATAATTTATTCTTTTATTTTAGTGCAGTATTAATATTATGATGTATAGAATATTAACATTCAAATTGCAAGTATGCTGAGAAAAGAAGAGATTGGTTCTACTAGCCACCAGCATCTGGCATCCAAGATGTGCATTGAGGATAGCCATCTGGGATGCCCATGTAAGGTGTACTTAAGCATGCATAAAGACTATTATTTGAAAAATATGGTTTATGCTTTATTTTTTGCAGTTTAAAAAATGGAAATACCAGATATAAACAAATCCTGCAAAAATTGCTTTTTTATTTTATGTTTGTTAATTTTTTTTGCTGATTTAAAGTTTCTTAATAACCAATATCCAAAATCGAGTTGGAAAGTAAATTCTCACATTTAATTTGAATTTTTTGTAATCAAATAAATACAAATAGATTGTAAAGATGATATATTTATTGAAATTGTATGCTTAAACTTCATGTCACAGATTTAGTCAATCTCATATTAAGTGAATATTAAAAAGCAATACTTTATCTGCACTTCATTAAATGTGTGAAAACCAATTTGATGGATTTATTGGCATAATACAAACTTTTGAACTATTACATCTTTGTCAAACAATTCATCTAAATTTTGATATAGTGATTTTTAATTTACCCAAATTTTTGTTTGATGAAATCCGGAAATTAAAAATTAAATTTCTATAACCTTATGTAATTGCAAAAAAACTATATTTTATCAATTTTTACTATATACAAATATATATAAATTTATAAATATATGTAAATTTTTTGAGATAAAAAATGTATTATAGTTTTATGAGTGTTTAAAGGGTAAAAAGTCAACAATTTAATTTGAATAATCTTGAATTAGTATTAATACATATAGATTTTGGTGATTCCAGGTTACCTTGTTATAAGTTATAGGGTTATTTGGCAACTTTAAACTCTGGAGAAGTTTTGGAAAACAGATATATTTCACTGTTAAATCTACCAAACACTAACACTGCTAAATGTTATACACATTGCTAATGACTTATGAGGGTGACTGTATTTGAAGATCTGGATTCTTCAAATTGTATACTGATGCACCGATGTTCTGATGAACGATTTCTGAAAGTCTGGTTGAATAATCTAGTATGAAACCATCAATGAGTGAACTATAATGAAGGAAAGTGGCTTTTGTTAAGCAGGATGGCTGATGTACTTGAATTTGAAGAATTTGTCTGAATATACTTGAATTTTTTCCATTTTCTTAAAATATACTTGAATTTTTACCATTTTCTTAAAATATACTTGAATTTTTACCATTTTCTTAAAATATACTTGAATTTAATTATTTTTTTCTTATAATATACTTGAATTTTAAGAGTATAGTAATAGAAATATATCCATATTTTGATGATATTACACAATATATATTTAATATTATAATTTTTTTAAATATTTTCCTACAAAACCTGGCCACCCTGGTTAAGGTAATTCTTTATTTCAATTAGATTTATATTTAAATAATCACATATTGTGAATCAGCTATAATTAAAGCTGAATGTACTAAATTATGAATGTTGTCAAGTTTCAACAATTTGCATTATTTTATTGAAGAAATCATTGTGGTTGGAATATAGAAAAAAGGATTCTGATAATAGTTTTAATTATTTACTTAACTATTTTTGAAATATTAGCTTACCTATTGTACTATTGTTCTTCTTTGGGGTTCCTTTTTAGAATTTTTTTCGTCTAGAACGTCTTCAACAGTTAACACTAAGTGACAATGAACTGTCAAGAATTCCACCTGCTATTGGAAACTTTACTGTACTTGCCGAATTGGATCTCAGTAGGAATGGTAAGTTCTTGACTCTAATTTCATGGGATAAGAAATTTTATGATAATATAACAATTCTTCATCATGGCTTATTCCTTTAGTACAAATAACAGGTTCCCCTTGAATTTAAGGAATATGTGATAATATTCCTTGAAAGCCCCTTGAATTTTAATCCTAATCTGAATGTAATTTTTTCTGTACTTTTTATACTTAATATACTCTTAAGTATATTAATCTATTGTTTTTATATTGTTATATGTAATAATTATTCAAACACTGATATTGACTATACATGTGATTAAGTGAATTGCATTGAAAATGATAATGATTACAAATATGAAAACAACGATCGAAATAACTGTTTATTTATAGATATTGTTACATCACATGTCACATCATAATGTTATTGTTTTGTACTATACACACAATAAAAAACATTTTCATGTAAAAGATTAAAACTGTCCCTTGAAATACCGTCCGTTAAAAATCCCCTGTATTTCAAATGATGAATAGTGTCGGAAAACTATTATGATAAAAATTTGTCAATATTAAAATAAATTATAAAAAATTATTTTTTCGAAATTATGTACATTAATATGTACATCCATTTATTGGATATTCAGTGATGACAATAAAGGAAATGTAACCATGCGGTTTGATTGTTACATTCGAAAAAATTAAAAGGAATAATTGAAAGCCCTTTTTGAATTTTAAAGTGAATGTATTGTGCTAATTAATGCACATTTTCGTGGTCATAATCAATTTTCCGATATTTTTGTTATTATTGGTCTTGTGTTTCTAAAGTAATTAATTTAAATAGCAATTTTACTTTCATTACTAAGACATAGGAATGTTAAAATGAGAATAAAGCGCAATGTTTTGATATATTTATTGAACGCGACAATTTTTACTAATCCTTCTTAGTGGATACAAATTTATTTTTCCTATCGTTTTTATTCTGTGCAACAAACTGTTCTAAAATTTAAATAATGATGTGTCGTTGCAGTTTTATGTAAATATTATTTATCCAATTATTACTATTTGACTGTTTTTGTGTATACTGATAAACTTGTAGTGAGTTTTACTCATCGACATAATATGGAATCATTATATGTAAAGATTAACTAAAATAAAATGTTAACCTTATTAGTAAGCATTAACATGTTGTATAAATTTTTATAGAGAGTACTTTATATGTTTCAGAAATATGTGAACTTCCTACCAACATAAAATTTTGTGACGCTTTGCAAGTTTTGGATCTCAGTAATAACCCACTTCACAAGTAAACTAGTTTCTTATTACTCTATTTTGGGTACTTTGTTCGATCGATACTTGCTTTTCTCGACATATCTATGATAGCACTAGTGGTATACAGTTTATCTTCACTTTTATTTAGCATGCACATCTTTCAATATGTTGCCATTTGTCTCCAAAATTATATTATCGTAATGCACCAAAAAATATTTATTTGAATTATTTTTTATATCTGACAAACTATTTTTTTAAGGTTACCAGAAGGGTTTTCTCAATTGAAGAATCTTCGTAATCTGAATTTGAATGACATTTCTATTGCTGAGTTACCCAGCGATTTTGGCAGGTATGTGTCAAGTATTATGAATTTATGGTTGTACATTTTTATTCTGGCGCGTGATTTTTGTTGATATCTTCTGATATTTATGGATTAAAGATATTTTGTAACATTATTGTATTGTTTTTAGCATACCTGTTTTGATTATACTTAGAAATAAAGTTTTTCTAGATATAAAATCCTTTCGGAATCACGAACAGTGCTTGTTTATGGTGGTTATACCATATAATAAATGTCATCATCACTAAATGATAGAATTCTGTGCTCAATACGTTAATTTTGTTATCTTTATATATATTTCAAAATATTAATGATAATCTATAAAATTGGTGTTTGTGATGATTTTACGTTGATTGTAGATTTTTATATTACATATTTCCTGTTTAGAATATATGAAAACATTTAGTTTCCTTATTAAATTATTGAAGTTTAAGTCTAAAATATAAAAAAGATTTAACATTTTTAGAAATATCAATTGCGTTGAAAATAGTTGTAGTATTTATGATTTCATAACAGCTATTACAACGACAGATTAATTTAATTGGGTGTCCAGAAAATCAAAATTATATAAAATATAATCTCAATATGATAATTATTATTCCCTCCTTAATTATGTACCCTCCTTCATATAAATTTCTAAAATCGGTGAAAAATGTCACAGTTAAATAAGGTGTAGTTTTTCACAACGTATTTTTATTTACATCATTTTAAGTAATATCCCCATATACAAATCAAATTATAATTAATTAAATTTCAATCCTTAAATGAATCCCTATTACTAATCCTGAGTTCTTAAAAACCCTCCCGCTTGTGTGTATGTTCTGTTTTTTTGCGTTGTTTTAATCAATGTGTACCCTTATATTTATGTTTTACAATAAACATGTTTTAGTTCGTCGACTTTTTTGTTTACATAAAAATTGACAAGAAACACATTTTATTCCAAAAAGCCAAATCATCATAAACAGTAGCAGAAAATGGTTATCCCCGCAGAATCAATAATAACGGCAATGTCAACTCCAGTCAACATCTATCTCAAATATCGTAACTTAGTGCAGCCGTTTCACAGAAAAATCTGTTGACTTGATCTGTAATACGATAAAGAAGAGTTTCAAGGGCTGTATATTTTGTCTCTTTTGTACTCTGTACTTGGTAGGATGGATGTCTTAGCCAAAAAGTTTTTCACTGTTATTGTTTATTCACATATATAGATGAATCTGAACTTTTTAAAGCCGAAATCAAGTTGATTTCAGAAGGATTCCATGTATAGATAAATATACCCTTTTAAATTTATTTTATGGAAGGGATATTATGATGTGTTTTATTTTGTAGCTAATATATGTTACAAGGGAAAATGTCTGGTTCTGTTAAGGATTTCATCATAATCTGAAATATTGACAACTAATACATTGTCAACAACATACATAAAATAAGAGCACCATAATCTGAAATATTTACAACTAATACATTGTCAACAGAGTTTAACATGCTTACAGAGTAAAAACACTATTAACTTAATAATTTGCACTGAGCATGAACAACATTGAAAAATTATCTCTTGAGAAATGGTAATCACTGTTTGAGTGTGGCGATTTCTTTGAACTATGGTACAGTTTGTAGTTTCTTTTATTTTTTTATTTGATAATCCCTTTTAAACGAGTGTTTTGCTATTTTATAAAAGTATTAAATTGCGCAAATTTTACGATCGTCACGAATATTAAACATGCTGCATTGTCCGGTATTTGCTATAATTACGCATGTAATTGACATTATTCATGGATATATATGTAACATTAACTAATTACATTTTCGGACAGAAATGTAGAACTGTTATACTGTATTGTCTAAATTGATGTAATTATCTTGTAGCTAGGTTATATTCACCTTGTCATATGTTTACGCATTACAATTATTTTCCAAGTTATTCGTTTTAAAATTGTGAAACATAAAATATGTTATTTATAAAATGGCCTCGTAGTCTCATCGTATAAATTAAAGCAGACTGTCATTTAGCTGTTTATAAGTATATTTGTCATGAACTTGTTATAAAATATTATTTGTCTTATCATTAAGTAAATTGTTCTCTTCATATTTTAACATCAATTTATAAAAACATTTCTTTGTATATTATTTTCAATTTAAGAATCTATAGAACTCTGTTTACTTTTTCATGATTAATTACGTTATCCGTTTTGGTAGACAACGATTATGGCAGTATCCGTAAATTATAGAAATGCACTCAACTTTACCTAAAGTATTTTAAATCGATAATTAATTAAGTTATTAAAGCTAATATTCATCTTCAACCTCAGATTACTTAAGGTATAAATGTAAATACCATATTTTAACAATTTGTTTCACTGCATAGATATTATTTCATAATTTATATTTGAGTTCGTTTTCCATATAAGGATATATTTTTCGTAAATTCTAATTTACAGGATATATATATTTATACTATTTATTAAGCGTTTGCCAATATTATCGTCTAATTGATTCGATATAAACTTATTTAAAACTAAATAGCCTATATATATATATATTTAATCAGATTTATTAAAACTATTCTAACATTTTGTCTATATTAAAGGCTCAAGGGGATTCGTGTAAAGTAGGATTCGAGTCAAGGATAGATAACAAATTTAATTGTAAAAACACTGTTATTCCTTCTATTTCAAGAAAATCCGGAATATGATTATCAATTCATCTTATAGCTTAAGCTATAAATTAAACTATGGCCATTTGTTGTTTATTATGTGATTTGTTTCCGCAACGGTTGCTGGCACCCGATTTCTTAATACTCCCTCTTTCCTCTAAACTGCAGTCTTGGCAGCTTACAAAAGCTCGAGTTGCGCGATAACTGTCTCAAATCGCTGCCCAGTTCCTTTCCACAGTTGCAGAGATTGGAATTTCTTGATCTTGGAGGCAACGAATTTCACACTTTGGTGAGTACTGTATTGTATGATTTGGTTCTATGCTTCAGTCCGACTAGAGAGGCAACTAGTACTAGGCCTAATAGTATTATATGCTGCAGTGGTTTTTAATTGTCAGGATTGTTATTATTTCCGTCTGTTGAGAGACTAGTCACGATTGAGAGAGACGATTAATTTTTAGCTGACTCTACTGTAGTTTGGGAGTGGCTTTTCGTTAGTTGGCATTAGACCCTGATTCATTTAATGATTAGTTCTTCGTTAGCGACTCTCAGATCCCCCCCCCCCCTCTCACTCTTTCTCCCATCCGTACCTTGGCTTGCTTCCTTATTTATCTACTAGATAGTTATATACTGTTGCCACTGTCAGTTGACTTAGAACTGAATAGGTTTAGTTATTCCTTGATTCATTGGATAACATAATGTATTAACTGGAAGGCTATTATACCGTCGTCAGGGATCAATATTTACCAATTAATTAGTTGTTATTTATGTTAAACATTTGTAAACACTGTTTTTGAAATCGATAAGGAGTATTATTTGCTGTGCTGTTTACTTGTGGTTGTCTCCTGGTAAAATTGTATTAATGCTATTTTAATATAATTTTTTTCTTTCCAGCCACCTCTCATTGGACGTTTGGCAAGTTTGACGGAGTTATTCCTGGATGGAAATGAACTTAAAGAGTTGCCCCCAGTACGTTTGTTTTATATTTTAAATTATAGGCAGCATTCTACGTGCATATATTCGAAAATGACAAACAATTTATGCTAATATTTTCAATATTAAAAACTTTTTAGTTGTAGGCTACCTTTAGTAACGTCTATCAGACATTAAATGTTCAAAATATTTTCAAAATGTGTTGAACATTTAATCAATTCATCTTTTTATCTGAGTTCAAAATAATCAAACCATAATATGTGTTTGTTTGTTGCACAGTACCATTATCTGTCTTAATCCCTATTAATTGGATCTCTTGTGTCCAGGAAATCGGGTCTCTGTCCCGTCTTCAACAGCTCGACATTTCGGAGAACTTCCTCGAGTCGCTGCCAGACCAAATCCGAGGGCTGGTCTCGCTCACCGACTTATCATTGTCGCAGAACAGTCTCGATACACTTCCCAATGGTATCGGTAAGTGTTGATTGAGACTATAGCGACACGCATGATTGACTCTTCTGCCCGTGTACTTACTATCGCGGGGCGAATGTGAGATTATAGTTAGCAAAGTATACTTTTAAGTTATTATTTATAGCGTTTGAAATCGATATTTTGATTTTTGCTTTATAATGCAATAAATCAATATAGATTGGAAAATGATGCAGATGTTTCTAGAATTGTATTCTTTTTTTGCGTTTACGTTTTTTATTTAAAATACAATCCTATTTCATCTTTCAGCGATTTATTAAAAAAAGAGTTCTCTGTTGTGTTATAGTTTAGTTATATTATTGATTTTATATGATAAAAGGTTTTATTCTATTTTTTAAGTTGAACAATGATTTTTAAAGGCAAACAACTTTTTATAGTGTAGCGAAAACTAGAGAATGAATTGAAGTAAAGCCGAGAACACGTTTTTGAAGATGAATAATAAAAAGCTCATTTAAAGATCTTTAATGATGTAAGATAATACTAGGTGTGACTAAGTACGGTATGCGAAGAACACAATATCAAAAGCGAGAATTATATGAAATTTACAATATAGGTATTTAGATTAGAATATTTTAGCTTAAATATTTGACGATGTATTATTATTATACAGCTTAAATAACCTTATCTGAGGATGACAGATAATATTTTCAAGATATTTCAATATTTTCAATTATGACAATAATTAAAATGGATAAATACGAAAATTTGAATTAATTTTGAACTATATAAGGAATTACAAATTTTAAACTGAAAACTATTATTTTGAGAAATTGAGGTTTGGAGTCCAAGATACAAACTCTAAATAACAAATTTAATTCTACAAATTTTGATAAAATAATTATTAATTAAAAATTTTGATTGGAAGACTTAAAACAACCCTGATGTCATCTATGCCGCATCTAAGAATTTTTTGAAGTACCTACTTTTAGTTGACCAACACGCATAGTTTCAAGGAAAGTGTTTAAAATAATATAAAAAATAACAAGCGCTTGTTATAACACCTTTTTAGTAAAATATTTAGTTTTTTTAATGTTCTGGTTCGTTAATTAAATCCTAGAGAATTGTTGCCATTGTAAAGAAGACAGTTCGAACATTGTTGATTTTATGTTATAAGTTAGTGAGCAACCTTACTGTTGAGAAGTATAATAGTAAAATTAGCTTTTTAATAGATTGAAAGTCATGTCCTATACACGAGTATTTATTAATTAGTACGTGCTTTATAATGTAATTACGGTTATTACATTTATTTTAGCATTGTAACAGGGTTAACTTTGTTTTCATTATAATATCCATTAAATTTTTACTATCTAATAAATGATAAAATATAAAGTTTAAAATTAATGTTTATGTAATAAGGTCTAGCAACTACCGTCAAGAATTATTAATGACAAAATTATTAGACTTTTAACTTTTGAGGCGTTGTATGTCTATCTTTGATTAAATGTTTTTTCAAATCATTACATTGGATCCGATATAAATTTATAAAGTGCCCTATTGAGTTAATATATCGATTGTTAGGAATATATTTTGAGAAACAACGGAGATATCAGTTTATTGGGACAAACAAATGCAATTGATTTATTAGTTGAATGTACTCGTTTGTTTCTGACGGAAATATAATTTTTCTATTTGTTACCAGACAGTTAATTTATGTCAATTGAAGTGCACAAAGCTAACAGGAATTACTATTATAATAGACAGCACTTTTCCTCTAACATTTAGACTTGTGCAATGTTGATCTGTGAAGTGTTTTCTTGCTATATTAATATTTTATATCGATATGATATGATATGGCTTAAGCTGTTATATTATTAATAAACACAATGGGAAATGCTTTCAATAATTTCCAACAAATTTCTTGAAGTTTGTATTTCACACTTCACTGCGCAGCCATTTCTTATTATACAACATTAATTCACAGTGCCTTGGAAATAATCTCTCCCAAATAAGAATCTTTTGGCTCATTAAGAAAAATGTCACCCTTTTCTAAACTACTTTCTCTCTCTATCCTATTATGAGGCATAGTTCTGGCTCGATTCATATTATTTTCTACATCGCGCTACAAAAGTAATATACGCGCTATAAAATGCATAATAATATAACAGAACACATGGCAGCGCTGGTGTATGTATGCCACTAAATGTCACACAGTAGGGTAATCTCAGCCATACATACCAGCAGAAGATTTAATCACGTTTTCCGCTGTTATGGAATGTTTGACATCGCTGAGCCAAGGGTGATGAGTAGTAAGTACTCTATAATTATTGTGTTACGAAATCTACTATATCGACCGGAGCTTATAGTCTGAGGCAGGCCTCGTGTTCCTTGCAGTTCACCCTGTTAATGTTATGTTAAGTGTATTCTGAATGTCTCCACTTTAGAGGTGTGCATTTTCATGCCAGCTGAGTGGGTACAACTTATAGTTGATTCGCTTTCGGCGCGCATACCTTCTTTTTTTGTATAGGGGACGCATGTTTCGGTGATATTTGGTTCAATTCATCATCACAAGACCAACTTGTTATTGAATCGTGTCATGATGTCGAGGATTTACTTCGTAGTGCGGAGTAGTTGTGGCAGGAATATTAGTATAATTGAATCTAATCATGAGGCAAATGAATGAAATAACTGTACTTGAAGTAATAAGATCTGACTTATAATAAAATGACATAATAATATCTTCGAACTAAATGTGTTAATGTAAAGAGCGGTTGGTTTTATTTGATGCAAAAATAACATAAATTGAATTTGTATACTTTTGAACTGTTTTTAGATTATTTGTTTGGTTGATATATTTTATATAAACTTTACTATAATCTACTTAATTTAAACGTAAAATAATTATTTATAAAAATTATTAAAAAATCATTTTAAATAATATCAGTGGACCTAAACAAGCTCCCAAAGCACGAAGAGTAACCAATCTGGCTCGATTGCGTGAAAAATGCACGAGGGCCTATAGCCAGAAAAATAATAACCAATATTCCCAGAAATATATAAGTCTATATTGGCCCGAAATTGGTGCATACTGTTCCAAAACATTTCAAGTTACTTTTTCCGTTCTTTTGGGATACCTTTCACCAGGGCATCCTTATCTCATTTCTGGCAAATTAATATCTCCACAAATACGAATCAACAAACTGCTTCTAGCGAAGGGTGGATTTGACTGTGTTGGGTCGACACTACCATGCGTAATTTCTCTCTTGGTTTACATTAAAGTACACCAGGTGTCAATTCACATATGGAGGAGCATTCTTTAATACTGGAATGCTGTTGATGACACTAATACAGTTCCAGCTCTGATCAAATTGGTTCGCTCAGTACTGTCATTGCCACAAAATGGGAATAGCGAAGTCGAAAAGGTGTTCACTTCAGCAGTTTTCCTTATTTAATCACTAAAAAGAGGACCACAAGTTCCTCCTTTCCGTCACAGACTCCTATTTGATGTATGAATAGAGACTAAAGGAGAAATGAAGAAGAGGAACAAAATCGAAGGACTGAAGAAGCTATACTGCGGCAATTTGCGAAAGAAAAGTATAAAAATTCTATGTTTGCAAAGTTGGTTGAAACCATAAATTCGGCAGTACAGCAGATTCAGTCGAATATACAACAAAAGGAAAGTATTGTCGAAATGTACACATAGGCTCGGGCGCATATAAAAAACTACAAAAATAATTATTTTAAATTTAGCTTATATTTAAAAACCCAAAGCGGGACGTTATGGTCAAGATCTATAAGAATGTAATCGGTAGATCTTTAGGCGAACTATAATTAATCAACATTTCGCGACCACAAATTGATGGTCCTCATTATCCAAGTTTTAAGCAGTGAAATAGACTTCAGATAGTAGCGTTTGTTATTCCACTTTCCAGACTCATGTGAATTTGTTATATAATTAAAGCTGTCAAATGTATCAATTCAATAACTTGTTTTATAATACCATGTTTCTCGGTTTCACTTAGTGTTCGTGAGGTAGGTACCTAATTTAAAAATTCATTCCTATTTCCAATCTGCTCTCTTTGAATATGTACCTCTTCTAATGTGTATTACTTTTAAAAGACACATAATTATTTTATCTACAATTTACATACTTACTAAGATACTCTTGTAATGATCTTCTTTATAATACTGAAATTAATATAGTTTTAAGCCGAGAAAATACATACCATCGAATACAGAAGTATTTAATGAATAAAATAAAATATAGAATTTGTCCCGAAAAGAATGGCTTGACACGAAGATTGACGAAATAATATTTAGGATCACTTTAATATATTAATAATTATTATATATTAACTGCTTAAAAAGTACCACAGTTTTATCATGTTTTTCACAGAACTGACTTTTAATTAAAGTAAGAAAATGCCCTTTTTATTTTTGCAACGGGTGTATATTTTAATTTAACTGAATTATTAAAAAAAGAAGTATTTACTATGTCCCATAATTTTACGTGTATTGATGCATGATAAAAAAGAGTTTATTTTAGTCACAAACCTACGCTTTAATCATCTGTATAATCATCTACGCTATAGGCATCTAACTTGTGCACGTGATATTATTCTGATTCAGTATTTGATCTGTATCTGAATAGTACACGATAGTTGAAAGTGGCGATAGGAGTTACTTATATGCTACTTCAAAACTTTCGTGCTAATTGTTTTCACATGTCATACACACATTTTCTGTAACAGTATCGAATTTGACATTATTAACATTATCGATTGACATAAATATGAAATGATGTTGGAATTACTGACGCTTGTAACATGACACAGTGCTGTCATTCCCTGCGTTTAAAAAAAATTAACCTGCGTTTGTTTAAATATTTGTTATTTCTGCGTTTTTTAAAGATGATGCGATTTTTTAAATTTTAGTATGGTAAATTCGGTGTTCTCAAGATAGGAAACGTCTTTCACAAGTTACAAATGTTGTCTCAAGTTGCATACGACATTCTTATATTACAAATATATAATTTCATTGAACTGTTCACAACATTGAACTTGTTAAGTTCAACTGAGTATGACAGTAAACTATTTTAATAATGCTCGTTTTACATCCAATGTAGGTAATAGTGGACAACCTAATATTTTTATTAATAGTAATTTGCATACTAGGTTGGCTATTTTTCTTTTAATGACCATATTTGGTCTGAGTGTTTTATTTTATGTTCTGCGTTATAATCTCCAATCTATCTAGTGGCAGCACTACTGATAACATATTATTACTAATCTGTACATTATATCATTTTTTTATAGCTATGACTTCTTGTTAATATATTTAAGAATTCCTGCAGTTGTATTGATCTCTTTATTTCAGGTTATTTGTTACACTTGACGGTTCTCAAAGTTGACCAAAATCAACTGGTCACCCTCACGCCCAAGCTTTGCCTGTGAGTTGCCTTTTTTCCCGGAAAAGTTTGTGCTAAATTCAAGCTCCACAGGGAGAGTAATTGAATCAATTCTCCAGATAATGTGAACATGTTGAGTAGGTTTTATTATAAAATGGAAATAAAAGGTGCATTAATTTTTAATATTTTTATGTGTTACTGAACTTTAGATACTTTTTAAAGTCGTGATCTGAAGTTTTTTCGTCTGTTTTTACTGTTTACACTATAACACTATATAGATTTAAAAAAATCGTGTGAACATAATGTACTTATTATTGCAACTAAAGTTACAGGATTTTTAATTTTTTTGTGTTCATTCATTCCCTATTGCAGTTGTCAGTCACTCCAGGAACTGTACTTGACAGAGAATTACCTTTCAGTGAGTTTTTTGAATGCATAATTTATTTATTCACTTAACTAGTTTCCATCTGAAGTCAACTTTGAAAGTGTCGTTGAGTATTTTTTTGTCGAACGTTTCTGACTATCGTGTAATCCATAATATTTTGTACCTGTATATATATATAAATTAATGAATGTTTCGTTATTGTTTGATTGAAATAAATTTGATTTTCTATTTTTGCTGCGGTGTATGTTAACGAAAGTATATATCGGTTATACATTTCTTATTGTAAAATTGGAAATCAAATTTATTCCAACCAAACATAATTACATTATAATTACATTATTATTATTATTAATTATTACATGTGATTAATTATTTAATATTGATTATTACATTGATGTTATTTTAATGTTAACTTCTCGGCTGTTTTCATATAAATGAAAACAATCCCTGTTGAAGGTACAAATTGTAGTTAATGTTATATGCTTAATGGAATAAAATGGCTATAATAACGCTATAGTAATATACTAAATGTTAACAGCTTCTTGCCTAAAGTATCTTTTGAATAAATTGTCTTCAAGTGTTTTAACTATTCTTCATATTTAACCCTTGAAGACTCCGTCATGATACACCAGCCTAGCTATCTTGTAGGATATTCTATTTACAAGTTATTTAATAATTCTGTATCCTATAATACATAATGATCATATTATTATACGTCTGCGACGTCAGATTATTATTTTTGCGGATGAATGGTCGCTATATTATATTCCTCTCATTTCCAGACTCTGCCGAATCAAGTTGGGAATCTTCGCAACCTCTTCCACCTCAATGTTGACAGAAATAGACTTACAGAACTGCCAATTGAGGTACTTAGTGATATTATTCTTCGTATTGACTGTATAGGCCTGTATACACTACTGATACATAAATACCATATTATTATATATATAAATTTAAGTTAAATACTTATTTTTATTATGATTGGTCGCTTCCTTCCTCAAATTAGCCTTATCGACCAGATGATATATTAAATTGTTTTGTAATGATCGCTCGTGTTCTACTTTATTTATCGATTGTTTATTCTAGATTGGAAAGTGCGACAGTTTGAACATCTTCTCAGTTCGGAACAACCGACTTCGTCGTCTTCCCAGAGAGATTGGGATGCTTCGGAAGCTTCACGTTCTCGACGTTTCTGGGAACAAGTAAGAACAAACATGTTTTATTGACGTAGTTCTACGCCCTGTTGTGATTTCGGGTAAATTAAAGTAATTAAAGAGTCGGTGGTTCTCGTCCGTGTTTCCCTTATCTCGAAGAAGACAAATATAAGTTTCTGTTAAATTATAGTTAATTAAAATAATTGCCAGTATTTTTACCTTGAACAAATTGATTCCTGCAGTTATGGTGATGCGCCCCTGACGATGACATTTTTATTGTAAATAATGATCGATTCATTTCTGCATTTTAATTAATCTTTCTAATATTTTTTATATTCGTATATTTGCTGTTTACCATTAACTTTTTTCCTGCAGATTCTCTCCTGTGAATAGTATACGTTGTCTTCTGAACCTTGTTTTATGATTTATACATATTTGAAAACCACTAATGTCCCCAAGTCCTGCCGTCATCATTCAGTCATGTTATCATTACTATTATGTAATGTCTGGTATTTAATTCTTACTTGTTTTCGTTTTATTTTCTGAAGTGCTCAGATAAATTATACGTGAATTATCTTGTAATGTCGCTGATTTGTTTAGTGATGTTTTATATTTAATTCAGTAAATATTAGTTGACCACCCTGAATAACTCATTCCAAAGATCGCCGGCTTTCTTATTTGATTCTAATTAAATTGTAACAAACTTGTTACATTTTCTCACTTTTTCTATCTCTCTTTCTCTCATATGAGTTACATTCGGCTTTTAACTTTTATTGTTTAAATATGCAGTTTCGTCGCTTTGCTATCGTTTTCGCCTAGTTTTAACCATCTCATCTGCGATATAACGTCTTAAACTACATCTTCGGGTCGTATACACATCATAGGTACACATCATTTCTGTCTTACTGTAGAGTAAACAGCATCATATTCATTAAAAATTGGACGTATTATACATTTCTGTCTTACTGTAGAGTAAACAGCATCATATTCATTAAAAATTGGACGTATTATACATTTCAGTCTTACTGTAGAGTAAACAGCATCATATTCATTATTAATTGGACGTATTATACATTTCAGTCTTACTGTAGAGTAAACAGCATCATATTCATTATTAATTGGACGTATTATAC
>JAUZND010074480.1:0-16687 GCA_034780555.1 Coelogynopora nodosa
GCCATTATCCAGGACACAAAACCAAAACGGACCGAAAGTAGAAGTTGACCCAAAGAGATACAGTAGAAACTTAATAAAGTGCGAGACTTAGGACCCTCAGCGGCGTGTTTAACCGGTTTGATTAAATATATTAATAAATAAGAATTTAATTATTCAATCTATACATATATATAGATGTAGGCCTACTATTTGGTTACATTCATCTATTGTTAATGATATACATATTATTGATTCGTTATTGAAATATATAAACGAAGTTATTGGAGGCAACTGTTTGGCATACGTATAGAGGAACCATTTAGAAATGTTCTGAACAATAGAAGCTTTCATTATATAATTATGTTTATAGGATTACCAGTTTCCGATGGAAGTTTTTTGGAGTACGAGTTTAGCAAATTAGGAGTATGCGTTTAACCACCCTATTTCACCGTAAACATTTTTTTAGAAGAATCCAATAAAACTAAATTAAACTGAAAACTGTTTTCATTCAAAGATGGGAACGAAACGTGTTGATGTGCTTATGCAAAAACGCTCTGGGATAAGAAACAACATCATTGATTATTAATGAGCACACAAATGCGCACAGTCAACCGGTAGGAAAGCGGATCCAAACAAGAGTGTCCAATTGTTTGACTTACGAGAAATTGGGAACGGTGGTCTAACTTATGTCGAGTACGATAGAGGTGCCATTAACTTAAACAACGGGCGGGAGAAGTCGAAATCCAAAAAAAAGTAAAAAGTAGAATACAATAAAATATACGATCCATTATGCCTATATAGTTATAATAATGTTATCGTGTACTATTTTCATTTACTACTTTATTAAGTATAAAAAAAAATGATATAATTTTTTGAGATTTTTCGAAATATTTAAAATCAATTATACGTGTTATATGCACACGCAGAAATATATGTTAATAATGTTTAATTGTTTATCCATTTAAAATTGTCACTGTTATGATAAAAATGGGATAAAAAGACAGTCCATAATAAATCAATAAATGTACAATAAATTTCCTAAAAATTAATTTCAAAAGAGAGTAAAGGAGAATTCACAGCTGTCTGCCAGGGAGAGATAAGGTACAATGCTGGGATTCGAACCCGCTACCTCCACACTTAAACACCAGCGCCTTAACCGACTGGGCTAACTCACTCCATTGATACTAAATTTGTTGTTTAATGTTTTTTTAAACAAAATTGCGGTTTATCATATAATGGTACATTTTGCGGTTCATATAATATATTACAATTGTATTTCCATTGAATGGAATAAGTGTATTTGACATTTTGTGGTTTGTAATACAAAATAAAAATTAAGACTTTTTGGATAAATGTCCATAACTAAAATATTCAAATTTAAACTGTCCATCCTCAACTAGAAAAAAAAGATTACGCCGTGGCACTTAACAATATGTATAAAAGATTTAATAAATTTAAAAAAATTAAATTTAAGCTCATAATTAAATTGAATTATGTTATACACATAGAACTATACGAGAAATAACAGACATCGGAAATAATCTTTTTTTTAATAAGAAAAAGAAAAATTCTTTATCAAATATCTTTTCTGTTTTTCATTATTTCTTGTTTTCTGCATTCAAAATAGTTAAAACAATTTATTTTTAGAAAAAAATAATATATATATTTATATTACCCACACATTTTTGCCCATTTATAATGACCAACTTTTTAAAATCTACTTCAATGTATATTTTTACCCATAATACAATTATTTTTTTCATTAAAAAATCTAAAATTATTTATTTATTCATAAGCATAACTTTAACTTTCTGGATTAAATATTTTAAAAAGTTTTATGTACCGCATATAGGATATAACGATAACGGTTAAAAGTATCTAAACGGTTTTAAACCTCCAATATTACTATGCATGGTTACGATAATCATGATGTCAACAATAGTATTTTCTTTGATTATTTAAAGAACTATTACATCTGTGGAAAAATACCATGTTTCATGAATAACGCAATGGATTATTACACCTCAATATTCATTAGTTAGCAGCATTTATATATAGAATTTTGTTTATGCTGATTCGGTGTAGTCATTCTCGATTGGTTTCTTTAAACGCCAATCATTTTGCAGTGTGGAAGCGAGAAGAAAATCCAACTAACATTTTACAAATATACTTTCTAACAACAATAAGAGGAAAAGCTAACGCTTTTTTTCAATTGTTTGATGCAGACTTTCAAAGGTTAAACACAACAACAGCAAGAGAAGCCAGAAATCCGCCGCAATGTCGCGCAACCAGAGTATATCTTCCAGTTTGAGCACTGACCAGAGTTCCGGCTCGTCGGTAAGTGTCAGTAAGCGGCCAGCCCCTGGTACCCAGCCCCGCCCCATGAAGCCCGCTAATGATCTCCCCCGGGAGATGCCAAAGAAGATCGAAGAACTCACCGAGGAGGACCTGGAGTACAGTGACCTCACGACTAACCTTACATCGTCGGTCTGCTTCGTTGGACGTCGGATAGTACGCGAGTATCGATCGGAATTCATTCTGCCAAATGACATGAAGGTTGCGGTGAGTCGGAAGGAAATTTTTATTCCAGGAGCGGGAACAATGGAAGTGTTTGTAGACTTGTCGCATGCTGTTCCCGATTACTTTGATGACTTTGTATTTGAATCTCAGTGTATCAATGACTTTATTGAAGAGGATCCGTGGGCGGAGAGTATGCTCACTTCAGATGGTTCCAAAGATGGAGAACTCTTACGTCAGCTGGAAGAAGGCTGCCAAGAGGAGCCAGAACTGTATAAGGTTGAGAGAATCGAGAGGAAAAAGAATCGCGAACAGGTCGTCACAGTCAAGAACGATCCGGTAATTAGAAACATTCACTGTTTTCGGAACGACGTTGCTGAAACAGCCTCAATGCTGACGGAACAAACTTGCGTTGAGGATATAGACGACATCGATCAGGAGATCGAGGGTATTCGGCCACACCCATCATTGGACAAAAAAGTGACCACAGAGGAGCCACCAGATAGACTGGCCCAATTGGATGAGGTTGACGACGAGAGAGACACCTCCGTGTCCGAACTGGTGGAATCCCTGGCAGACATAAGCTCTCTGTCCGATGACATTACAGTTGTCTCCGACGATGACATCACGCCCTCTCCGACACCCCCCAGGTCCACGAGTCCCCGTGCAGCCGCGGCCTTCTTTGACAGCCCAACGGAGCCACCTGGTCAGAGTGGTGACCGCCCCCCGTGGCAAAGAGCCGCTCGTCCGGCACCCCTGCCCGCCTCGGTGACGGCAAACTCGTTTGAGAAGGCGTTCTCGACCTGCCCCAACGTCACCTCTCTGCAGATACACTCGACACCAGCTGACGGCGATGTACAAACGCCGCCGCCACCGGAGCCAAAGTCAGGTAATTGACGGGGAGACCGTCTCGAGCGCAAATGTTAATTAACTTAGTGGTGAATTGACCAAGGTAATGCCTTCTGAATGTACTTTAATAGAGTACGTATAGAAAGAAGTGTTGATAAAACAATCGTCGTGAGTATTGTTTCAACTAATTTAAAGAGCCAAATGTGTATTGTAATGTTAATTAGTTATGTAAGTCTAAATATCACTTAATTATAATAAGTAATCAGTGTAAAATAATAATAAATTCCTAACTTTAACTTATGTTGTTGCTAAATAAACAAATACATAATACATTACTTATTTTAAACAAATATAAAGCTATGTTTCTTTTGTACGTTATACTCATAGACTTTTTTAGAGATAAAAGAGATCCGTGGTTATACTTATCATTATATTTGCAGCCTTATTATATATATTGCATTCCTTAAAACGATTGACAAATAGAACAAATCTAACATAATATACAATAATCTAACTATAGGATAAAAGTTTTATTTACGCCACTCCAACTCCACACATGAAACATAACCATCCGTATAGGCTACTGTATATATGATCCATTATAATAGTGTGTCTGTACTACACGTGTAGTCAAGGAATGTTTCCGTTACAATAGTCCCGGAAATAATGCCCGAAGCAATAAATATTTTATATTTATTATATATTACTAAATGTAGAATTAAAAAACGTAAAAACACGGGTTGATTTCATTGATCAAAAACAGTCAGCGGATTAGAAAAAATAATGGATTTATATTATGTTCGTCTGTATATATCTTATTATAATAAAGTCAATTTCAATATCGATCCGGCTGTGGTTTTTCCACTAGTTCAAGTATTCTGTGATGTATTAGTCAGTCTGGTAGTAACAGAGTACGTAAAACATGTGTAGGAATGTCTAAACTGGCATCTAAGAATGCAAATGTACGAGCATTTTTATGTAAAGTCAGTTATTTACTAGTATATTACTACTATGTCTTTTGACCAAAAGTATAACTTAGCGGTATATTGTTCAATCGGAATAGTTTTTTCCAGCATAAATCGAGCAAAAGTTTTATTGATCAAATTTAGTAATATATTTTTAATGATCTACTTTTTATATAAATACTTTTATATCTTATTATTATTATGTAAATATATTTAATATTGTAAATGACATTTTATTATTGACAAAAAACTTTATAAGATAGAAGATCTGAAAGAGGCAAATTAAAATTCAACAAGCTACAAAGCTAATATGTAACCTGTAAATCTATATAATACTTTTTACATTAGTTATATGTAATGATTAGATTACTAATATATTAGTAAAGGCTTGTTTTTCTAAACAAATTTGTTCAATAATTTTAAATGGACATTAGATAGATTAATGTGTTGATTAAATTATTAAACAGATATAATTCTATTAAAATAATTATGACAATTTCAACACAATTGTAGAAGTGAAACAAGATAGCCAAAGTACTGACTCCAAACGGTAAGTAAATGTGTCAATTCACGAGAAATATCCAGCAATCACTGTAAATGTTATAAATTAACAGTAGATATCCCAGCCACTGCAAGAATATATATAATTAAATTAACATCAAAAATTATATTTCATATTTTGTTGGACTGCAAATAGCAAACAGCAAAGGTACTTTTCACTAAAAAGTTTCCGATAATTAATTATCTTTCATTGGACTATTTCGTGTGGATTGACCCCCATATTTACGAAGGAAGCCTTTGACATTGAATAGGCTGTGCTTGTGCCTTCCCAGGTTACATATTGTATATGAAGTTTCATAGACTTTGCACGCCATGATTTGTTCATATAGATTAATGCTTTATTCAACCATGTTCTCTCGTTTTGTCCCTTTGAATCTCACGATCAATTGTCCCCAGTTTTCGGTTCCCTTATGCTTGGTCTCCCAACAATGTGTCCATGAAGTATATTGAAATTCATTTTATTTTTAGAGGGGAAAATTTTAAAAAGTACATTTAGTAAAGATTCCTAAACAAAATGAAACTGTACATCATTATAATATGGTTAGATCTTTTTTGATGAATAACTTATAAAATGATGGTTAAATTTAAATATAAAATTAAGTTCTTTTGTAAACTTTTATTGAATACTTAGAATATTTAGCCTATACATGTTATGTGAGTTCATTATTTAAGCGGGTAAACATTTTATTAAATCTACCAAGCAAATGTTATTACTCAGGCTAGTGGACTCTCTCTTCACTGTAAAATAAAAGTAAAATTAAAATTAAATTATAAAATTTAATTTAAAAAAAAGAGTTTCGTGTTATGTTTTGAACGCATATCGAATGAACATATGAAGTCCCTTCAATTTGATCCATCGCTATTGTTGGTATTTCTCATGTTAATTAATAATCGGAACTATTAATTACTAACCATTGTATGATTTATTAAATGAAGAAGATCAACAGCATAAGACATCTTAACTGTGACATGTATCACAAAACGCACGAAGTATTCACTGATATAAACAAATGCCAGTGGACGGCCGTTATTCATGCCTAAGGGAAGAGGAAGAAAAGACGCGTTTACATTTACTTTATATTTTTCTTCCCTCCTTTTTGTTTTACTTTCTCTTTTTTATTTCCTTCTCCCATTTTTTCTATACCCACCCCCCTCCACCTTTTTTATTTCCCTCCATCCACATTTTTATCAATTAAGAGGAACGTTTCCCTGAGTCTGTCCCCCTCTTGTACATGATTGAACTTTCAATAGGGATAGTCGAACCACTTAGTTTTAGTCAACTTAGTTGATCTTATTGTGTACTAGAAAAGAGAACCCGATTTAAATAAGCCACAGTGTGCTATTTTATATACAAAATTACAGTGAGTATATTGAAATTAAAAGCGTATGGTTCACCTGAAATATATGAAATATCTTCATCTGATCAGCAGTTCGTCCGCCTGTAGAGAATGGTTAAAGTATCGAAATGTTCAATATGATCTAACCTATATTCACTCAATCGATTGCAAATAGGTATCAAAAACCTTATTGATGTTCATAAATGTAACGACTAGATAATGTTCATTTATTTACATTAGCATTCCTATTATAGCTTAAAAAGGGAGATGTAACAAAATAAAGCAGCGTGTTCCTATTAAATCAATAAGGCTTATCAACATTTGAAATATATATATATATATAGCCTATATACCGTCTCGTCTATTTATTAGTTTAGTGAAAAGTTTATGAAATGGTTTTTACACTATGGAATACAAATAGTATAATATTACTGTATATTATATGCTGTACTCTTTTGAATACAACTTTTTTATTTTCAAATATAATGAATATGCTTTGTCCTATATGAGTGATTTTAAGAAAAGAACAGTAAATCGTACAAAACATTCAATATTATAGTTTATATAGACTATTCATTAAAAAGAGTTATGCAGGAAAGTACATTAAGTAGTTTTATTGCACACTTTTTACTATATTATTTGAATTCACTTTTAGTTTAAGTTTTTGCTAATTGTTCTGTGGAATGGGAATATTATATTCTTAATTTATTGATCCGTTATTAAATTAATCTGATAAAATAGTTTCAATTATTATTTTCCGTTTTTTTATTAGTTCAACCAAATTAATTATTCAGCAATTTTTTACCTTATATCCATCTGTATCAATAATACTTCTATACAGTAAAAGCAAAATATAAGAATCTGCCTTTAACTGTTCATATTAGGAGATGATGATATCTTTCTGAAACCAATTAGTAGATCACCCTTATTTCACTTAATGAGGCACTTTATGAACGAACTCCATTTATGGGTTAGGTTGACTACCTAGGTTACCTTTACTTAGACTTTATTATACTCTATATTGAATGATAGTTATCAAATAAAACAATTCTTTACATTACGTTGAATTTTTCGAATATAATTAATTCCCTAAATAGTATCCGAAACAGTTTATAAAATGTCAATTAATTATTTAAAACAAACACTTTTTATTAAACTTCCCAAGACCGCATCTTTCTACCTTTCTACACCATGAATCAGCACTGTTTGACACTTCTTCTCATCACTAATATCTTTGAATATCTTTGAGATTTCCGCACACTATACTGGTACTGGTACTGGTATATGCATTTTCGTTATAATGTTGTCTGACTATTCTATGTGAACTGCAGGAGGTATTGTGGATATCAATTTTACGGTTTTGAAAATGTATTTATAATGTATGTTATTTTAAAGTGACAATTGTGCATACAACAGAAAATAACGTTCAACTTAATATTTTTTTAAATTGTTTCAAAATTGTTCTGATAAATGACGGTTTGTAAATTGTTTTTTATTGTTCAGGACAAAATATTTCATGTGGATTTTTACACAAAATTTGACAAAGTATTATAATCAATACATGCAGAACACGTATATTATTTAAAATACAATAATGCAAAGGATATATATTCCTAAAATTGTGTTTAACAAATCCTTGTACTAAAATAATAATGTATGTCAATATAACTTCTCTTCAAAGGCAAAATATATGGGACAAAAATTTAGTTTTATTGTTTCTCGTTTTAAAATATAAAACAAAATATAATGTTTGTTATTGCTTCATAGTTTCGCTTTCTGAATCATAAAATGTTTCACGATATAGGCTTTTAATTGCATAATAATCCATTTCTATCCTACAACTAGTAAATATTGTAACAACGTTGCAATTTATATCTTTCAATAATCTTTCAGAACAACGAGTTAAACAAATGAACACAGACAATCACAGCCATAAACTAGTTATTACTTTGAGATCATTTTCTGCGATCAATTATATTGAACCAATTTGTATTATTTTACTGCTTTTAATTTACGGAAAAACATAGGGGCATTGTGTATATATATATATATATCTTCTTGATTGTTTCATTTTCAATGATGTGTACTTCCCTCACCCTCTCCTCTCTCTCATATAGTCCCAAAGAACCACACTAAGAACGGCGAAATTCCAAAACCAAATGTTCCCAACGGAAGCATAAAGCCAATTGGATGTTGACAGATGATTTGTACATTAAAAAGAGGTTTATTTCTCTGGTGACGGTATTCAATTTATAGTCACATAGTTTATCAATTAACATGTGTACTTTTAATAATTGGTAAAAGGTATATAATTACATAATTATACAATTATTTCCTTTGAATTATTTTTCACACTGAACGTATGTATTGTTTATATAATATGTACAGAATGTTATTTAGTATTTCATCACATATAACGGGTACTTTTTGTATTATTTTATGAAGCATTGAAATATATATATATTTGTATTATATAATAACAAATTGTATGATTACCTTATTAAATAATATACAAGCCTTCAATTAAAATATTATATCCAATTCGGAAATATTTCAATTTTTTTAAACAGTTAAATTTACTCCATTTTAAAATGTATTCTTTCGTTATTGTTAGTTCAGAAATCCAGTACAAATTAGAGCTTAAATGTCCCATAATGTATCCAATCAATAGTGTATACTTATTTCATTTAATTAACTAAATACAGTTTTTAGAAACACACAAAATGTAGTATATAGCTATCGTGTATTTATACCTGCATTGTAGAGGCGTATACAAATAGTTTAAATACATTTTAATTAAAAACTAGAATGAAACTAGAATGTAAATTGCTGTGTTGTGCAGTGACGATATAAATTATGTAATGCCATAGAATAGCAGTGAATTTATTATTCAAATAATTGCAACTAAATTTAAACGTCAAATTTGATTTAAAAAATTATATAATTAAATAAGAAATAAATAATTTAAATAGAAAAACATCCACTATTAGTCTAGTTTAATGCAGAGAAATCAGCTGATAAGAAATCGATCGATTTTACTTTATAATTCGGTAGAAATTCCGATGAAACAGCCTCTTCTATATAGAAGGCTCTTTGGCAAGGAAACAACCGTTTTCTGAGTTAATTACACAAACATTGCCACACACTAATATCGTTTGAAGAAGGGGTAGCTAGTGCCGGTTGTTCACTATAGTCTTGTATTTATTCATTTTCCTCGAAGATGTTAACATAGTGTGTGACAATATTGATTATTAAATTTTAAATCTACAAAACGCTATCGAACACTTCGATATAGAGGAAACAAGGCTACTCTTTTTAAATTATCTATTTCTATGACAAAATTTGAATATGTCTAAGATACTTATAAGCTTATTCATTGGTTTTTGAAATTTATTAAAAGAAAATCAGTCATTAACAACATAACATTTTTAATCATTTGACCATGTTTTATATCAAAGGCCATAACAATAAGTTATTTATAACCTCATGATTTTAAGCGGATAATCTATTTGCAATTTTAGTGTTTTATTATTAATATTTTTTTGTTTATAAGCATAATTGCAGTATTTTTTAAAGATTTATTTGGAGGATCATATATAATCAGTTTGTAGGCTTATTTCGTAAGCTAATTCCTAGCTGGCCACCAGGTCGTTATTATGTATTCGCTTTGTCCATTTATTTGTATATTTATTTCTAGATTTATGAATAGCAACAACATTGGAGGTGTATTCGTACTGTAGCAATATTATTGATTTCCATCCAGAAATATAATTAAGTAAAGTGGCATTTATATTTTATATATTATTGATTTGCAGTAAATATAGAATCAATCTTGATATATTTTACAACGACTAACTTCTCTGAAACTATATTCATTGGGAAAAGTTGTATTTTAATCTTATTAATGAAACATGACAATTAGACTGAAGGTATATTAAATTATAACATTATGCTTATCGTTTTGAAACATAGAAAATAGCGATAAGAACATCAAACAAATAAACATTTCACGAAATAATTTGTTTACACAAAAAGCTACCTTACTCATTCTGGCGGGACATTCTTGATTAGTTGAATTAATCAACATAACATAATGATTTCATTCCCAACAATAACACCACGCAGTTCAGTTATTTACAGGTATTAATTAAGTCAATAAGAAATAAAAGATTCGTAATTAGGTGAAATTATGCACAAATGTTAAAAGTGAAATATTAATCGAATATATTAAACACATTAAAATGTTCGACTAAAAGCCATAAGAAAGACTTAGGTAATTTAAAGTATGCACACCTATATAGTATAAGGAATGAGTAAGGATTTTAAAATCCCTTGAAATTTTATGCAAAATAAAACCGTTCTGAACTTTTATTTAAGCTCTTATATTGCGGATGGTGTGCATTATTTCCTTTATACTGCAGTAATTTGTGTGGACAGTTATTAAAAAAAACTTTGAGGGAAAACTCCACAGAAGAATAATCGATAGCTATACATATTATTATTTTGACGGAAAACTCCTCTTTACAACAATGCCGGCTTCCATGATGTCTATCCAAGCAAAACTTTGCTATACTCGAATAACTATAGTGATGTGTTGCTGCCTTGGCATCATATTAATAAATAATTAATTCAATACTTTTTCATGAAATATTATTCATATTGTAAGTTGTCTAGTTTTGACCGGGATTCAACACATTTTAAGCAAATACGACGGACCATTTATTAAGTTAATTGTAAATGTTAAACTATTTATCAAGTCTTGTTTAGTTTACTTTAAGTTTTGATGGTAGAATTGGGGCCGGACCATAATTTAATGCAATTTTAGGAGCATGCTAGCAGATACACAGAATCATTATCCGCAACTTTCGACTCGTCTTTATAGCGAGAAAAAAAATTAAACGAAAGAGGAATGAGGGGCAAACAGGCCCGAAAAGTACATCAGACAAAGCACACCAACTCAGCGTATTGTCATCCGTGGAAGAGGTATGCGCGACTTTAGGATACTAATTAAATGGGGAACGTCGATGACCACGGAATAACGATGAGATGATGAGAATCAATGACTTACGTTTGGGGAGGCAAGCGCCTATAAATTGCGGACAAACGTTGAAGAGAGGAAATGAAATTACATTGTCGTCTGAGTGACTGGATATTCATGAATAAGTTTCTGGATCAGCTTCATCTTGCGCCATCTCCATTTCATTAAGCGGAAATAACATTTTAGAGGCAGAGGCATGCAGTCTGATGCTATTTTTGATTTCTATTTTTACAGGAATCAATAATGAGATTTTAGGGAATAAATAAGGTGGCTTGCCTTGGCTGGTGGTTAGATTGTAACTTCGCTATTGGGAGATGATATAAATTCAGAATATGTTGTTTTTAAAACACTTTTAATCGTTTTATGTGGATAACTGAGAAGATAATTTATTTATCAAATAAAATCATAAATAAATACTTTTTTAAATAAATAGGGCTTTCAATATTATAACGGTTGGTAATTACATTCATCAAGATTGTTTGACTGAATTAAACCTTAATTTCTGATTATAAATTGGAAAAGGTATTAGTTAAATAAAAACTTGGCTAAGTTAAGACATATTTCAACGTTCACGAACCGACCAGCCTTATCCTAATTTTAATTCTAAGACAATATATGATTACATAATAAAGTAGTCTCTATTTCTATGAGCGATAACATCTCATAATTAAATACTTATTTGACATTCTAAAACTGCATGAAAAATGTGTAGTACAGTTTGAAGATGGAATACGATAAATTAGTGAATTAATATCAAAATGTGTTTTATAATGTTTATAGGAAAGGATAGTAAAAAAATCTATATTTTTATTTTATTTTTTTGCTTTCTAATTAATTTTTATACTGCGTGTTACTCTGTCCAGCATAGTTGTCAAAAATAGAGTATTTGTGTAACTTATTTTTTATTTGTTTTGTGGTGATGTTGAGGATTTAAATATATAACGTATCCATTTACTAATATATACTGCTTATATATAAAATAAAATAAATATAAAATTGTACTTCGCTATCGCCAACTGCACCCCATCCTCTTTATCCCCTATATCAATATCAAATAGTAGACAACTATGAAGAATACTTATTCATCTCCTTTTATAGTAAAAATAAAATAAATGCTTCGTTCTGATTGAAGCTTATATTAATTTGTTATGATTGACCACATTGGTCATATCTTTATGTTTAATGTTAATATAGATAAATCAGAAGAAAAATTTGGTAATGATAGCAACCGATTACTTATTAAGTAGATATATAATTTAAGAATATCTCGCGTTTTTGTTTCGAGTATACTACATTTTTCGACTACTACTATAGGAATTTTGGAATTATATTGATAAAAATAAAGTTAAAAATATGTATAAATATTACATTTCAACTTTCAATACAAAAGTATTTAATTGAAAATAAAACTTCTTTATTTTTTTATAAAATAAGTGATATAAATATTGACCAACCTTATGAAACGTTTGCTTTTGATTAATTACTTATTAATACTAAAGTAGTCACAATAATTACAGTTTAGTCTGAAGTTCTTACGTTTTGACACGCCAAAATAATTTAATTATTACAAAATTCAACCCAGTTAAGTATAAAAAAATAAAATGTAACTAAAGTAAAACCTTCACTTCATTTTTATGTAAAATATCATTCAATATATCTTTGGAAGTGTAGAATTATTTTTTTAAATTATTTTTTTATATCACGATGTAGTGATCTTTTTTTGGCGGCGAAACGAAGAAAATAGTTTTTTTAATAAATGTTTAATTGCTAGCAGAGGCAGAACCTAGCATGTATCTAATGGGTCTGAAGACCCCTTTGGAGAATATTACACCTACGCATGAAACAATTGAAAATGTTACTATAATATAAATCTGTTTAGATGAATGAATAGCCCACGAATAGTTCATGAACAGCCCAAGTTATTCCCATATAAACTTGTTAATTATTCATGGCTTTATACAATATAAATGGCTCAGTTTTTCCATCATGTTTTCTAATTTACTTTTACACATTCTGATAGGAAATGAAGCTTCTATTATTAATTAGGTATAGTGTATTATCGCAATATTATTAATTTCCATCAGTTTAAATATCATCATCTGAAACAATTCTGACGTCTGTTTGCTTTCTATGTAAAATTAAGTTACTAATGAGAAATTAAAAAAAATCAATATAATATGCACTATTGTTCCTTTTTTAATTAAATACTTATTTGTAGCGATTTAAAGGAAACAGTTGACGCCCCAAGGAAACTTAGACCACACCTGGAAAAAAGGGTGGTTACGCGCCGGACTATAGGTAAATTGCACACCTGTAGGTATTGTTTTATTGGACATTTATACCGAAATGTTTTCAAGATGTTATTAAATAAATCATTCAGAAAAGATAATATTAAAACTTAAAAAAACATAAACTTACTTTTGGCGAATTTTTTGCTATAGATATAAAGTAGTATATGCACTTATATTATTATCTAATAATCTGAATTCTTGGTAGTGTAGCTGATCTGGTTTATTATGTCATGCTCATTTGTTATCAAGGGTATTTATAAGGAAATGGACATTAATAAACTAAACATTTTCTGGATCCATAATCCCTGATATTAATTAAATTAAAATAATATGAAACTGTGACGTCTGCAATGTAATCTATTTCTTATTTAGCACGTGCCTCACATATACATACCGATTGAGATTAGAAAACGAAAAAGCTACAAAACTAGTTTGGCACTATCTTTCTTAACATAAAACTGTCAGACGCAATATATTTGTTTAAAAATATTATACCTACAATTAATTATGCCGGCCTGCTAAAATTTGCAGAACATACTGTACTTAGAAGAACGTATTTTTTCATATAATTCAACCTAAAATATTTCCCCGGTGCACTTACTAACGTTATCATTCTTTTTATATCTCAGATAATTCGCTACGTCGATCTGCATTTTAAAAATAAGACCAGATAGTGCCCTAAATAAACCACTTTTTATTTATCAAGTACTTACTCATACATGCAGCCTCGCATGATTTGGACATAAAAGCCAAAAGAACTGAAAACCCATCAAGACAGCGTGACGTTATCTTCCACCTAAAGGTGAGTGAAGCTGTGTCAGACGCGCTCGGGGTTTTGGTAGTAACAAGGCGCTCGCTCTCCATCCCGTGTTTCTTCCTGCTGTTTAATCGATCGAATGTTCTTCATTCCTGTAGACAAGAAATAGATAGGAAGAGGGAGGGCGGAGTGCAAGCAGGTGCTGGTTAGATGGGTCACATTATTGGCGCAAATTCTCCTCTCCGCCTTCGCGAGTCCATACTCTTCCGAACATTCGCCTGATCATGTCAGTTCGCGAGTAATGTGCGCGCCCCATTTTGGGGGTTTAAAGAGGGGGGAAACACGACCACAATTCTGCGAAATATAGAACTATCTTCGAATGATTTATCCCGCATTCCTTAGAAAATGACTATAATTTCACTGTCTGTTGGGGAGTGGGAAGATCTCTCTGTAGTTGTGTTGTTTACATTTCTCTCTACTATCTAGTATCTACCCGAGAATAGCAAAGGTGAACGAGGAAAACGAATCAAAGTTATATATGTTACAGAAAGTAACGTCTCGAAACGAATCTTATATTTTGGTAAATCATATTTTTTTCTGTAACATTTAGAGAAATCTTCCTAGATTAGTGTATCCGAGGTCGGTGACCTTTAAATACAAACTTTCATTTCAACAACAAACAAATTGTTAAAAAATGGTATAACCTTATCATTGTTTGGCTTAAAAGGTGACATAAATTAATTTAGACTATGACTTAATAGTGCACGAAGCACAGCACGTCTAAAAGGGGTAATTTTTAATAGTAATAAAAAACATAAATAGCAAAAAACAAAAATGAAAATTTTGATTAATTAAGGGGTCTATAAATTCGTTATTGTTAGAATTAATAAGTTTCAGTACAAAACAAATTATATACTGATAAGTTTGCCAATCACGGACTTTATAATAATGATTTCCGTTTGACACAAACACAAAAGATAGAAATACAATGGAGTCGTATAACAGATGTTTGTAACATGAATTTAGTCTATCAACTATCAAGTATTATAATATTGGTAGGAGGGAAGGACTCTGAGAAAGTGTATTAATAATAATATAATTGGTACTTATTTGTTTGTTAGCAATGAACAACCTGTTCACATAAAGATCAATAGTTCTGTTCTGTGAACAATTTGTTTGATGACAAAATTTAGAATCCCCTATATTAATATCATATTCCTCAGCACTCAATTCTTTTGGTATTCAGTATTCTATTAATAATTATTATATTGAAATTTAAAAAAAATTAGAATTTCAATTTTAAATTTAAATTTGTTAAATAATATATTTTATAAATTTAAAATTTATACTTTAAATTTCAAAAAACCAAATTCTTATTTCTAAATAGTTGTTTTAAAAATACAAAAATACAAAAAATACAAAAAGTTTTAAATTGTAAATGGCAATTTTTTTTTAAATAACCATTAATAAATAAAAGATTCCAAAGGTTGGAACATAATTAATATTTTCTGTATCACCTTGTTGTGTAGAGACTATTATTACTAATTAATTAATAAATTAATAGTAATATAAATAAAAATACAGATCATTAATAAAAACGAAACAAGTTATAACACAATACAACATTTAAAATTCAGTCATTATTTTACTACACGAAATAAGGGGCTAGTGCACCAATTATTATGTTTGCTTGAGTACTTGTATTCACGTATTTATAGATGTAACAATCAAATTGTTAGTTATAATCTGAAATAGCTTCTTTTATGCAAGTCTATGTTTATATTCACAAAATTCGTAGATCTTTTTTCATATAAGCATATGCTAGCGCGATGAATGTTTACGATTAACAATATACATCAATATACATCAATATATACATCAATATACATCAATATACATCAAGATACATCAATATACATCAATATATACATCAATATACATCAATATACATCAATATATACATCAATATACATCAATATACATCAACATACATCAATATACATCAATATACATCAACATACATCAATATACATCAACATACATCAATATACATCAATATACATCAATATACATCAATATACATCAATATACATCAATATACATCAATATACATCAACATGCATCAATATACATCAATATACATCAATATACATCAATATACATCAACATACATCAACATGCATCAATATACATCAATATACATAAACATACTTTATCTACAAAGGAAAAAAATAATACTCCAAATTAAATGATTTAATAATTCTTTTAATAAATAGTTATATAATATACAATTAACAAAACATATAATATAATATTTAATATAATGAAACGGTGGTTTGCTCTGTGCAGCATTTTAGGGATAAATAAGAAAAAATAAGCACTTGCTGCAGATG
>JAUZND010074491.1:0-15617 GCA_034780555.1 Coelogynopora nodosa
ATTAAATTAAATTAAATTAAATTAAATTAAATTAAATTAAATTAAATTAAATTAAATTAAATTAAATTAAATTAAATGTATTAATTTAAATCAATCTAAAAAATGTATTAAGCAAATAATTAATGAACATTTTTAAACTTAGTTCTGCCTGTTAATAATTGTGTTTATTAGATATTAACAAGTTAGAGAAGGTGGTTAAAACTACTAAAATGTAAACATACATTTGGATGTTTCCATTGAACAATTGAAATTAGAAAAAGAAAAATTAATTTCTAAACAAAAACAAACATAAAAAACAAACAAAAACACTTTGCAATATTGGTTAAATGAAGTATTTTCCATTGACATATATTATTCACATTACAAAATAAATTCGGTTTAGCAATACTTTGAACTATAAAATTTGAAATTAAGATATACAAAACAAATTTTAGTCAATATACATCATTTGAGAAAATGTTATAAAATTGTTTTTCCAGCTCACATTTAAAAACAAAATCCGTTAATTGACCTTGTTTAAATATTTCTAATCCAATTTTACTTTAGGCCAAGAATTCCCAAGTCGTTTAAGGTAAAATTAATGAGATATGAAAAAGTACTAAATACATGAACATACCTTGTTTATTTAATTATAATGTATAATTATAGAATTAAATAAAAACATTAAAGGGGAAAAACTGTTTTTTCCGTTGATTACACTTATTTCTTCACAATAATTGGTGAACTAATACTTTAAAATATTTCATAAATGGGTTGTTTGGGTGTTATTTAATGGGTGGCACTCACAATGGAAGATATATTTCATCTGGGAAGTGGGGCTGACCGATCGGCCAATAGCACTTGCAACTATTTACTGCCAGATTACTTGCTCAAAAAAAATAAGTTGAAAATCAACATCAATGAAAACATTCATGAGTCTCTCGACTGTGCACAATGAAATGAAAAGTGGAAAAAAGCAAGAGAAGCCGAACAGACCAAACCTCAATGGCTATATTACATTTATTATATAATTCACCAATCCATGTTGAACAGTTTGACAGTGCCGCCAAAGATAGTATATTATGAAGTTATTAGCTAAATTGACAAGAGGTTATCTACAGTGTAATAAATAGTATGCAGTTACTATTTCATTATTGATGATAATTATTCAATTTGGACAGGTTTTTATCATAACAATACTATATTTGAATACTTCATATTTAACTATATTTTATATAGATTGGCCATCTGTATTGATCATTCATATCACTCATTTGCCATCGCATCTCTCTAATGTAGTGTAAAGTCGATTAATTAATGTTTTTACAAACAGTTATTTGTATATATTCATATGTTTAGTGTATAAAATAATCGAATAAATTAAAAGTATTTCATTAAATATACCAAACTGTGTCTTTTTTTAAAGTTTTCAATTTTATAAATACATTTGCAATACTTTTTAAATATACAAACATATGTTTATCCTTTTTTAATATAAATTTTAGGTAAAACGAGTTTAGTATAGATACACAACAAACAACTTTTTTATGAAAAGTTAGTAAAAGTTGTATTGTACATAATGCAACGTGAGCAGTATGGAATGGTGAACATCTACTCCATCAGTCATGTTTGTTGTACCACCAAAGTCGTACTACCAAAAGACGGAACAAGTATCAAAGCACTGTTTTTTAAGCATGTTTAAAACATAGTATTTATCAAATTTAACTAAAATAATTATCACATAGTAACAAATAAATCAATTAATCCCATATGTATTTGCAGCATAAAAACAAAGATACAGTAGAATATATTTATTATAACCAAATTATCGTGGCACCTAACTGAATGTACAGATAATCTTACCATTTGCAACTATTATATTCGTCTATTCTCAAAGCTTGTTGCTTCATTTATTGTCTACTATGGCTAGGGTATATACGCCGAAAATGTGGTTTCAATAAATGTATGCAGTGTGAGCTATGATATTTTTATTTTTCTTTTATAAATGATCAGATATTTCACCCAATAAAAATGTTATATGCAAATGAGTTGTTAGTAGTAAATGTAGTCATTTTAGATATTTTAGTCTGCATTAATGGTCCGTTTGTACAATATTGATAATTCTTTTTTTTTATATCTTATTGTAAGATTTATTCTCACATACATTGTATAAAATTTAGAAAGAATATTATTGCAAAAATGTGTGCTTGTCAAAAAAGAATTAAATCCTCTGTTTAGATTATGGTAATATTTATTACGTTATATAACCTATCATGAATTTTCACACTTCTAAAATGCATATCATAATGCCAATTATATATGTGGATGCAATACAAGTTTTTCAAAATTTTCAATAATAAATATCGAGCGAATCTAAACTTGTTAAAATTGTATCTAAAAATCAATTTATCTTTAATAGATTTCTAAATGGGCACAACAAGTATAACAAAAATAAAAAAAGTTTTATTTTCATTAAAAATATATTTTACGATGCCACTAATTTTAATAATTGACAATTAGCTCATGTCGGATAAATCGGATAAAAAGTTTAGCAATTAATTAAGGTAGCAACACCCGTTCACTTGGCTATTTATTATATAACTGTTAACAATCGATTATTGCGTTTCTATTACAAAGTTATAAATGAGTCATAGCGGGAATTTTGTATATATATATATTTTTTAATGTTATCAATTATTACGATTTTTTAAAATTCTTACCATTATTATTGATTGATTATGGAGGAGGGTATATATTTAATGAGTAGGATCAATTGTAGAGTCTTAGCTAATAAAGAAAATATATGTATAGACTTTATTATAGAAAAACTATTTATATAAAGCTACTCTGCCAAACGGCTTCAAAACATAAATTCAAAATTTAATCCGGGAATAATATTTGTTAATAATGTAACTTTTTTTAATTGTCGATATTGAAAATATTAAAAAAATAAAAACATAACTTATTTTATTTTATTTTATTGATAATATTATTGCTATACAATAGTTGGATTTTTTAATTTAATTAATTTAGTTAAATTTGTTGATAATGAAAATATAAAATTCTTAAATATACTTTAATGTTTTTACATATTATACTAAGTTTTCATGAGGGACAACATAGTGGAATCCACTGTTATAATTCACAACAATGTTATGCCGCACGTGTTTCCCAAGCCACAGCAACATTCCTCCGTGCTAAGTTCATCGAGAAAACCAAATAACCACCTTACTCACTATAGACACCAAAATGTGTAAACCGATAAACCTTCCAAATGTTGTAATCACTACGACCTTATATGGCGAATATAAATTCTGTGATTACTTTCTCCGAGAACAAATTGCCAAAATTCACAACAAGAAGAATTACCAAGCCATTGGAGGAGATGATCGTAAATTTGATTAAAATAATGTAGAAAGATAGTTCTTATATTGTGTAGTATTACTAACTTGATTAATTGGTATTTTTTATATACTTGTGTTTTTGTTCGTATTATATATCAATTCAATTTATTAATGTTTTATTGTTTTAATAAAAGATATATAAAAAAAACTCAGTTTCTAGTGTTGAAATGAGACAGCCTATACATCAATTTATGTATATGTATAAATATTTATAAATGTTTCTTTTGTATTTGTATACTAATTTAACCACTAAAAAATTACAACATTTCAATATTAAATAAAATTGCAGCGGTCCCGAAAATGAATTGAATTTAAAACTACTTATTGATATTCATATTTTATAAATATTTGTTTTAAAACATCTTGTGAGTTTAATTATTAATTCAAGTTTATTTAAAGTATATTATCTGTCATTATTTTGTTTTGTATATATCTATATAAGTAAATGTTCAGAATAAGTTTTTTTGCGTTTATTCTTTGGGGAAAACGCAGTTGTAATTATATAAAACAATTTATTTATAAGAATCCGGAAAATAATCACATGAAAAAATTTCAAATATTGTCAAATATAATGTTCGTTTTAAGACTTGATTATTATATTTTCATTTAAAGGTAACAATTGCATGTCTTTATTCAAACATTTAAAACATTTCACTACGTACATTGTTCTTTTAAATTTTGTAATTGAGATATCTTAATAAGGATTCTTGACTATTATCTTTTGAACATGAATATATACATTATATATAAATGTGTAATTATGTTTTATATCAAAAAAAATGATATAGTTATTAAAAGCCAGGTAAAAAACCTACAAAATGAAGTCATTTAAAAATTAAGTTTGTTTTTACAAAAACTTGTAGTTCATATTTCAAATATATATATATTGTACTGCAGCTATTCTGTAGATTATTTTTCAACTCGATGATAAAAATAAATTACAATTGTAACATTTGCTAAATAATTCGCAATATTTTACATTTAGACTTACAATTAATTATAATATGCAATTTAATAACAGCACTCTAAACTATGCTAATATATATATTATGACACATACATTAGTTATATACTCAAACGAATACTTAACCGATTAAAAGTAAAAATTTTAACATTATGTCGTTTAGAAGTGTGTCCTTTAAAATAGCTGTTAAATAATTGTGAAATCGATAGTTTAAAATTTTAAAAGTATATCTTCAATTTCTAATTTCTTAAAATATTTGTAATCACATCAATTTTAACTTTAATTCATCCAGAAAATCATAGAACTATTTTAATATAAAAGGTTATTTCAAAATATTTAAAAAAACATTTACATAAGTAAATATTGAAGCTACTAAAAGATCTCTAAATTATATTACCAATAAAACACGTTTTAGATGTTCCTCTCGATTTCAAATATTTATTTAATGCACTAACATTTATTTTATTAATCAGAAATAACCGCCGGTCCCGCAGAGAAACGTCTGTTGCAATACCTTTTTGATCCCAATCGTAAAGACGCCCACAACCTTCTGGAACGCCCAACGGACATTGATTCCAAACCTCTTGTCGTTGAGCTGAAAGTCACCCTGCAACAGATTATAGACGTGGTAATTTTAATCTCCATTTTCCCATTATTCTAACTAAATCTATTTTGCAACTTTATAAAGTAAATCCGAGTATACAACAGTCTTCTTATATTGAAGTAAATTAAACATGCTATTTTGTTATTTGGTAATAATAATAAATTCAAACAATATTATATGTATGCCAACAGTGACAACTTTTTATAGAAAAAAGTTTGGCTAAATTTGATGTCAAAATTTATCAATTGATCTATAAATAAATTTACCAAGAATATATAACGAAATAATAAATACGCCTGCATTTTTTTAATAACATTTTCGTCCGATTGATTTGAAGTTATAGATATTTATATATATATCAATTATTCATATTTTTGTCACCTGGGTAAGTTCCAGTGGGGCCTTAAATTGATCTTCTATTTTCATTTTTATGTTTTTTTACTGTATTTTTGCGTCATAATTGCGTCATTATTGAAGAGTTTTGGCGGCCAAGTTTTACACTTATTACTACAATGAGTTTAATTTGATTTATTTATTATCTTTATTTTATATTGTTGTTTCCTTCGTTTAGATGGTCTCGTATGTCTCTCTTTTATATTTTGGTTTTCGTATCCATAGTTAAATGTAATATATTTACTAAATAGCAATTTTGATTGACGGTCCAAAAAAGACAAAAAATAATTGTGTAAAATAATACATACATTGCACTATTTATTTTACAGTCGTATAGATAGACAATATTCTTTTTTAAAAAACAATTATAGAACTATTTTAATTTGAACTTTCAATTTAAATAAGTTTCTAACAATTTACCTATTTAAAAAGGTTTTTTGTCATTAATCCAGAATAAAAAATTAAATTATTACAGTACAATTATTTCTTCTTTGAAATATTAATTTATACTTAACTGATTTATTGCTTTATTCTGAAATTTATATTAAAATTAAGAGTTAAACGTTGCCGCTGCGTCAACACGATGTATTGCATAAGTTTAACTTTTAATTAATAATACTATAGTCATATATTATACTGTTTTATATACTGCATACGTATTATATAGTATCAATGTATATTTTATTGTTTAAATGCTTTCATTACTGAAGCACAAAAGTAAACAATAAAAAGTATATGAAAGAATTCCCCAGTGGTTTGTTGTTAGCTAAAAGTCTTAGAATAAGTACAATTTGTTTAACTTATAAGAAACTAATTTTGATCAAAACGGTAATATTATATTTACATTAAAAGTAAGCAAAATATATACATTTGTAATAAAACTTATTTTTGTAGATTGTTGGACACTTTATCATGAATTATATAATTAAAAAACAATAATTTTGATAATCTAAGTCTCTTCTATTAAAATTTTCGCCATTTTAACCTTCATCGAGTTTTGACTGATAATAGTTAATTCGCATAAAATTTGGGGGAAAAACAGTTTTAAACTTTTTATATAAATATACAGCCATTATGAAAAACTCCTATTTCCTGTGCGTCAAATGTGTTTCTTATAATACATTTTCTAAATGATGATGCTCCTAAGCAGCCATGATATCAATGAAGTTATAACGTGACATATAATTTCGGTGCTGACTGCTTGGTGATTGGGAGAAACTTTCTGTACTAAAGGTAAACAACATCATTAGAGTTTAGAAAAATATAAAGTCTCACTTCTCCACCGGCTCACTTCTCCACCGGCTACCTGTCTCATATCGCTAGCTGGATTTGATGACCGAGTCGCCACCTATAGAGTTTTACTTTGCCAGCCATTTAATATCGTTAGTTATTGTCTCTTGAGTAGTAGAATTAAGTTGACAGCAATAACTAATTTGGATCGTTAATTTTGTTTAAATTTATTAAATTAAAATATTATTTAATTAATTAATCGCATATGTTAATTGATTATATGTATACTAGTTTATTTATTCTAATTTATAAAAGTGGATTTGATCATAAAATATTTATACTTTCAATTTATAGATTTTTGGTGAAATGTTATTCTCTAATATTAAACTATAATAAGTAGTCAAAATGTAAGCTTTTGTGTAGACTGCAACGTATGTACACTGTAAATTTTGCTCAAAAATGTTTTTTATAATAGTTTGATTAAAGGCCCCCCAGAGTTAATATGATGACCGTCTATAATTACACCCATGGAGAATAGAACGATGGTCTATATACACAATTGCTTTAAATTGTTCTAAGTTCAATCAAACTTCCATTAAACTTTGCTATATGTTAACCTCAGCATGGGAAGTTAGCCGGATAGTTTTCAAAAATAAGTAATCAATTATTTAAAGTATAGAATTCACACAAGGATAAAGACCGGTCAATTTCATGAAGTAGAAAGAAAGTTAGTTAATTAAACAACCAGAAAAATTGCTGTTATTTTAAATAACAACATTAACTGTAATCAATTATCTTGTGAAGATGTTTATTGAGTAATCGTAGTACATGCTAATGTTTTTTAATTTAATTTAATTACTATTAAAGACTAACATGCATCAAAAAGTAGTTTATTTAGATTTATATTCAATTTTGTATAATAATATTAATACGCCTAATAAATAAATGAATTCCCACATCTATTCAACTAATATAGATTGCAAGATCAAAGTCGTCATTAGAAAGAAAAAAATCTTCTATACGTAGAACTTAAGCCTCAGAAGTCTAGTGATGTTTTTGACCTTTTTAACTCTAATGCACAGCTGGAATATAATAATTTCGGGAAGGCTTATTTCGATCTCAAAGTGGTCTCTAGGCTTCATAAGTTTCACTGTTTTGTGCATTATATTATTTCAGTGGATTTATTTAGGGCTTTCAGATTTTATGTAGGAGATTTGTCTTCATAATATTTTTAATTCCTGGGGAACACAGGCTGTTTATTGGAAATAGGCAGTTGGTTAAAAAACACATTAAAAACAATATTTTTTATTAATTTAGTAGTACGGTTGTATATTTATATCATTCATATTTAACGCATGCATCATTTACCCTTATTATCATCATTTAACTATCGATGCATATAATGATTTGATATAACTATTTAACGTTTGTTTTAACGAACTCTTTTTACTTAATACATTATGAGTTTCTATATGTTCCATGTTAGTAGTAAAAGTTCAAACAGTTCAGTTATTTTAATTAAAGCGCATATAGCATCATTTAAAATAACAATAGTTTAGAAATTACGTGATTCTTACTTATTTCAAGAGAAAACAAAGTTGTCTCAGAGAGGTATTAACATGTTCATGTTAGATTTTAAGAAATGCAACAGGATAATTGATAACTACGTAGTTACAGAAAGCGTATGAGTAATAAATCAATAAAATAGGACACTGTTACGTGTCAATTAAATACGAGGAATAATAAATACTGACACCACCTTTATTATACTATATATTAACTGTTGTAAATAACATTTATAATGGCAAAATTGTGTGATGAGGTTATCCTTTATACAAAATGTATGTTATGTTAAAATTACTTTTTGAAGTTTGCTACATAAATACATTGTGTAGTTTTGACATGTTCAACGTAATATATATATTTTAGTTGTTTATTTAGATAATAAACATTGAAACATTCGCACAAATCCATTTTATAACAACACTTTTTTCAAATAATTAATAAATTAATAAAGTTCCATTTCGAAATTCTAAACTTTCAAAAAATGATAAAATTATAAAATAATAATATAAATAGTTATAAATAATCAATTCGATAAAATTATTTAAACAACCATTTTTATTGATAATTCTTTATTTTATGGAAATATAATTCTATAAATTAAGCATTATTTACGTCCATTTTTTTAAACAAATAATTTATTGATTATTTCATCAATTCTAATAACAAACGATTTTAAATAATGCCAATATAGTGTATCTTGGTTAAATTGTTTACGTCAAATTTTCATTTTGATCGATCAAGTACTTAAAAGCCATTCATTTGTGTAAAAAAGTCACCACGTTTATTTTATTGCCTATAGACCAAATATGGTTTAAATTATTTAAAATTAAAATTTTTGATATAACCAGCAATCAAATTTTAAAAACATAATTAATTCAAACTATTGAAAATATGCCGCTTATAAAAGTTTCTTATATGTGTAATACGTTTACTATTATAAAAGGTATATCTTTGATTACAGGTATTTCAATCATTTAAAGTCGTTCATACTTATTATTTGTATAATTTTGTATGTATTTATTTCTATTTATTAATATCCATATTTTTACAATAATTGATTTGATTTCTAATTGTACTATCTCATTGAAATAGTCACTCAGAGACTATCTGCTGAAGATCTGGAGTTCCAGATGATGCTATGTCCGATATCAAAATACGGCAAATATTTATGAAGTAATAAATCAGTCATGTAAACGGTTTTAGATGTCACAGAAGTTAATTTTATTCTGATGTGTACCTTCGCTTTTTAGCAATCTTTCGAAGACTATCTGTTGAATGTATGGTAGTTTTGAATGTTTTATATTTTTTTAATTTTAAAGAAAATAAATTAAATAAAAAACCTTATAAATGAAAAGAGTCTTCCTGATGTGCCGGAAGGTTTCATAATATTTATAATTTATTAAAAAGTATTAATATGGTGTAGACTTACGATTTTATATCAAAGAAATCAACAAAATATCAAATTGCGCACAGATTTTGAACATTTTAAAATAATGAGTACTGATTTCTTCTGATGCTTTAGACCGTTCAGATGAAAAGATGAAATATGACCAATTTGATTCTCAGATTGTCTTTTATTATGTTCGCATCATTATTTGAGATAAGTTCCAAATCAGTGGCTCAAACATGAGCTCCTTTTCTCAGGGGAAGGAGTGTAGTTCACCTTATAAATAATGTATAAAATTTACTCATTTTATTTAACATGAAAATGTAATAGTTAATATTACTTATATATAGAGCTGGAAAAAAATGCTTTCGATATTATTTTTTTTAATTAAAAAAAACATTTGATTATAGTTCATTTAATTTTCAATTATAAAAATAGTTATCATAATTGTATAGTATATTACATGAAGGTGCTATTTTTTATTAATATTTGTAGCCTATTTCGGTGTTATCTAATCAGATTCATTAATGTTTACAGCAAATTTGGATCAACCGTAAAACACCGAGTGTTGGTCTTATTTATGTTACCACACGACGTCAATAGTGAACATTAAATAATTTCATAATCATATATTAAATTAAATATAATATGATCTATGTCAATATGCATGAAAAGTCACTTTGTTTCATCGCACTCGTTCGTTGTGATGGAGAAGTTTAAACTATTACTCTTTTACCTTATTCTACATATAATAATGTAAATTATTATTGTATTACCCAATTTATATGTTGTTTTGTTTAATTGTAATCACAAATTATTTGGTGGTTAACTGAAAAATACATCAAAAAAATCATTTCAAACGAATAACTAATTGGTACAGTACGTGAAGCCGTTTGTTTAAAAATTCGCAAGAACACTGTTATTCCGCGCGTTTATAACGGTTGATTAATCCAGAAAATTTAATATACTACATAAACAATTGCTGTATGCAAACGTTAATTTGTGAATTAATTAATTATCTAATTGTTATTTTAAAAAATTAACAAATTTAAAAATTCATTTTGAAAATGAAACTAAGTTGTGTATGCACTCAAAGCAACGGTGTTTATCCTCTTCGCTTGTATCGATTATATATGATTTATATATTTGGCCAATATTTGGTACAAATGTGTCTGTTAAACAACTTGAATCGACCATTGATACTAAGTGGAAGAACGAAGATTATTTCGCTGTCAGAATACTTTAATCATGACATTGTTTTTTCAAATATAGATGTTTTTAAATTGGAGGACGGTTTTCAGAGAGGTCTGGAATAGAAATAAATATCCAATAAAATAATAATAATAATAATAATAATAATAAACAAAGGAATCTCTACATTAAAGATGAAATGAATAAAAATATATCATAATATCTAACGTAATTATACACAAATACACAGGATAAGATAAGACAAATTATAAGTTATGCAGAAAATATTATCTTATATTTTATCTCCGAAATTTACACTTTTCTATAAACTGAACAAGAGCTGAACTCAAATCTTTGAGTGCGTTTACATATAAGCATTCTTTTTATTTGTCTTTATCATATTAATAAATGTTTGCAAATTTGTTTATTTATTTATAGTTTTTTTTACTGCATATTTGCTAGCATAAATAAATAACATAGCACTCGTAAAACAGGTAAACAGATATTTCAACTTCTCTATGATTTTTATTATAAATAATGTTTAAGAATGCGCTATTGACACAGATGAATTGATATTTGTTAGAAAACCAACCCTTTTAAATATATAAAAAACAAATAGATCTAAGACGAATTATTCAGAATTTGTCTATGCAGCAGTTTTAATATTTGTTTTATTATTACCTAAAGCAGTCTAGTGGAATTCTTTCAAACCATTATCTAAAGTAAAAATGAATTATTATTACGAAATATCGTATGGTCGAAGATAATTTAATTATCGTTCTAAAAACGTTTTCAGACAAACCTAAAATGATTAACATAATGCGTTGAAATATTTATGTATAAATAAATGAGTCAATATTTGAGTATATATAAAGTCAGTATTTTTATACAGTATATTAACAATGCTAAATTTCCAGCAACATATTTCAAAAACCTCTATGACGATGCTTTTGTGATAATGTATATTTATAAAGTAAAATCGATATTAATTAAAGATATATCATTTCAGGATGAAAAAAATCAAATTCTGAACACTAATATCTGGCTCGATATGGTGAGTTTTTATCATTTTAAAATTAGTTTTTTTATTCTAAATTTTTGTTAATTTCAAAATTTACGCAATTTGTAATGTTTTAAGGCCGCAATATCATAACATTATAATTAACGTTTTCCAGTTTAAAACATTTACTTTACGTGTTGAACATCTTTATCTAATATATATTGTATTTCCAAATATATATCGAAATATATAAGACTTGTGGAACATATTATTATGATGTTATGAATATTAAAATACGTAATGGAACCTTTTTCAAAGTAAGTAGGTAATTTTAAAATAAGTATTAATATGTATATATATTGTTTATTGATTAGTATGATAACATTTTAAAAAATTATAGTGTGCAAGAGATGAATGAATAGAAAATTATTCACATTTCACAATTTCAGAGAAACCCGTAATACGACTTTTTAAATCACATACGACTAAAAAGGTAGCTACTGATTACTCCCTTGGCTATGGAGGTCCTTCTGTTAAGAATATATATATAATAAATTATTTATTTATTTAGTTTATAACCGATGATAGGCCACGATGAACACTAATTACGTATAATCCTTAGCTTGAATATACTATAAAAATATTGGTCTGAGGTACTTGGTAATAATAGCAGGGCGCAACCAGGGGGGTAGAGGGGTTCGACCTACCCCCATTTTCGGGGAGGGGCAACTCCTAGTGGCACTCCCTATAATGGTATGACTTATCGCCCAAGTTATTAGCCAGTCTAAAACGCCCTGTCACCCAGTAGTCTATCCCCATTTTCAGGAAGTGGCACCTACTATGGCACTCTCTATAATTGTATGATTCGCCCAGATTATTAGCCAGTATAAAACGCCCTGTCACCCAATAGTCTACTCCCCCTTTCAAAATATCTGGTTGCACGCCTGAATAGAGCCTTGAATTTAGCAAAGAATGTCTAATATTCCGTTTCAACATACTTTTTTTTAATCTTAGTGAAATTAAATTAAGAAATTTTTATTATGACATAGTCGCATGTTTGAAGATCATGGACATCATTACTCGTATTGTCTATAATCCCTAGTTTTAAATTGTCTGATAAATATATTGTTTTTACGATATCTGATGATACAATGTGGGCTATAAACATTTTTATTATTAAAAAGATTTTTTGTGGTAAATAATCCACATTAAGGTGCTAATAACATTTTAAAAACAAGTTTCACTGTAAAAATGTGATTTTTGTCGATTTGCGTTAAACAAATATGCGCTGTTAAATTAGAGTAATATTTGTAGAAAAATACCTGTTAACCATTATTATTGATTTTTATACTTTAAAATATGTTTTTTATGCAAATTTAATATATTTTAAATGAAAATTTTAACTGCAACATATTTCTATTTTTAATTACAATTATATCAAATGCTAAATTAAGATCATTAAATCAAAATTTACTGAAAAATATTACTTTTTGAGCGACTAACGAAATTATGTTGAACCATAGAAATACATTGCTGATAATATTATAAGCAATGTATTTTAAAACAGCCACAAAAGCATTTCAACTCACATAAATTGTTTTTCTATAATAGAAAGACAAATTATAATGACTCACAGCAATAAAAAGTGCTTTTTAAACAACAAATAAATAACTTTGAGATAACTTGTTTGACCCATAACACGTCAGACGGTGCAACTCGTCTAAACCTCGTCTAAACCTCGTCTAAACCTCGTCCAAACCTCGTATAAACCTCGTCTAAACCTCTCTAAACCTCTCTAAACCTCGTCTAAACCTCGTCTAAACCTCGTCTAAACCTCGTCTAAACCTCGTCTAAACCTCGTCTAAACCTCGTCTAAACCTCATCTAAACCTCGTCTAAACCTCGTCTAAACCTCATCTAAACCTCGTTTAAACCTCATCTAAACCTCGTCTAAACCTCGTCTAAACTTCTCTAAACCTCGTCTGAACCTCGTCTAAACCTCGTCTAAACCTCGTCTAAACCTCGTCTAAACCTCGTCTACCAAGTAATGTGACTACACGTACACGTCCTGCACAAAAATTATTATTCGAAAAAAGAAACAAAAAAAATCTGTACAAATAAAAAAGGAAAATCTTTGATCCATTATGACTACTAATTATTATTGCATAACATTTATATTACAAATTTGTACATAAATTTAGTGTTTTACTTTTTATATTAATATTTAATTGAATATATTGTAATAAGTAATTATTATCGTATTTCTATTTTTTATATAATAAAAAGAAGAAAAACCCATAAAAGTTATAGATACTCACAAAAAAATATAAAAACCCACATTAAAATATAAAAAATCCTTTTTAAAATCATATAAAATGAGTTAATATTTTTTCTAATTCGCTCTATAGCACGTAAGTTTATTACAAAATGTTTATTATTGTATCCATAAAATATGATTCTGTTATTATATTATTATTATTATAACAATGCAAATTTTACATTTAATTTTTTTGACATGAGAACATAGAGAATTTTTTTCTATTTAACTTACACAAATAGAACTCATGTGAATATGTTTTTCATGGAATTTATTTCAAACTTTTTAATATTTCACTATATATAAATAATAGCTATAATATTTTTAATAATATTGCTTTCTAAAAATATACTTCCCATTAACAATTACCCCGGACCAAATTGTTTTACTTCTGAAGAAAATACACAAGTATACTATTCATAAGAAATACCACAAAACAGAGATCAATAGAAATTGGATGTTTCAAACTGTCACGCAAGAATATAGTTCCCTACATGAGTTCTTCTGTATCATTTATTGTGAAAAAATTTATGCTATATGGTCAACAATTTGTCGCCATAAGACATTGATGAGAAATGCATGAATTCCCACAAGCATATACTGAAGCGCATATTTTATCATAACAAATTAAAAACGGGGTTCCGAAACTTTTTATCAACATGTAAAGTGATCCTGTTAAGTGGTTTTAGCATTTCAACAAATATTGACTGCTGCGAAAGTGGATAGTGTTATATTTATTCACTATTGATTTTTAGTTTATTATATTTTATATATATAGGCAGACATTTCATTGCTTCATACATGTATAAAATGTAGAACTTGATTTTCAGGTGTGGTACTGTTAAAATAGTATTCATTCAAATAGTATTCAATTAAATAGTATTTATTCAACACGGCGAATTGGCTTTATTATAAAATATTTTTAAACAGAGATTATTAATCAGTTGCTTTTTTCTAACTAAATTCGGCCTAATTTATTCCTTTAGAAAACAGCAATAATAAAATAATAATTCTCTGGACATTCATACGACGGTAACGAAAATGGAAGTATTATTTAATTTCTTAAAATGTTTTATATGAAACTTAAAAGATATTTAAAAGCTGATTAACTTTGAATGTCACTAAATTGGGTTGCGTTTTTTGTAACATAATTAGAAAAGGTTAAATTGACTTAATTTAAAAGATATGCTAACAAATAATTTTTTTAATTGCCACGCTACAGAGAATTGTGTAATTTGACAACACAAACAAATTAGATCGTACATAGTTTTAAATTCGTGACAACATCAAAAACATTATGTGAAAAAATAAACCTAACCGTTTCATGATTTTTAAAAGTAAAAACAAATACACTAATTGTTAATCATTATAATTATTTTATATGTTGTAATTTTATATTATTTGTAATTTAATATTTTACATGTAAGTGTATTTTACGTGTAAGTGTATTTTACGTGTAAGTGTATTTTACGTGTAAGTGTATTTTACGTGTAAGTGTATTTTACATGTAAGTGTATTTTACATGTAAGTGTATTTTACATGTAAGTGTATTTTACATGTAAGTGTATTTTACATGTAAGTGT
>JAUZND010074502.1:0-16686 GCA_034780555.1 Coelogynopora nodosa
TTATCTCTCTTTATAGTGTATTATCTCTCTTTATAGTGTATTATCTCTCTTTATAGTATATTATCTCTCTTTATAGTTTATTATTTCTCTTTATGGTGTATTATCTCTCTTTATAGTGTATTATCTCTCTTTATAGTGTATTATCCTTCTTTATAGTTTATTATCTCTCTTTAGTTTATTATCTCTCTTTATAGTGTATTATCTCTCTGTATAGTGTGTTATTTCTCTTAATAGTGACAATCTCTCTTTATAGTGTATTATCTCTCCTTATAATGTATGGTATTATCTCTCGATTTTAAATAAGAACATTGACTCCTTTATTGACAAAATACAACACGTGAATTGTACAAATCGTATGTCACGTATGTCATTGTATTGCATGTCATATATGTCATGTATATCTCGTATGTTAAGTTGAACAATATCCCAAATTGACAATTGTCCCAATTTAATGATATCGATGACCACATTAATATTTTTCAATACGCAAACCACCTTCAAAATGAAGAAATAAGACTCATCGAATCAATCAATAAACTGCATTATTTAAACTGACAATTCGGTGTTAAAATCACGAGGAGGTGTGATCAGAAATATCCGATTTTTTGTTTTAATCAAGCCTCATCAATACACCTTATCTCATCAATCGGCAGCAGGATAGCGTGCAACCGATTCCAATCATGATATAAACTTCTCACAAGCCGCAATCCTCGAAATCGCAAGTCTCTCCTTCTCTCAAATATTCTGAGAATATAGTTCGATTGAGGCGCGAGGGTTAACCCCCGAGTCACGTCAGGCAAACAAAGCCTGGTGAATAGAGGATATTAATTCCTATCATGACTCCAGTGAATTAGTATAGACTGATGTTGGCAACCCCGCTATTCATTAATTAATTAACACATCGCAGTCAAATATGAGACAGGACTCATTATTCGGATCAGATAACCAAAAGATGTGATTGTAAAAAAATAATTACCCTCCCGGTAGAGCATAAGTAGAATAATACATTTTCAAATAAATTGTTAATGTTTTAGTAAATTCTAATATTTTTCGAATTCGTGTTTAAATACTAAAACAGAAAATATTATTAATTATTTAAATTCATTTAAATTAATATATTGTTGTTAAAACGTCATTTTAATTTTCCTAAAATAATAACAGGACATGTTGTTTTATAAATTAAAAAATAAAATTTAAGTAAATTAATTTATATACCTCACAGAAACGTGTTTTATGATAAAAGCAGAAACGTGTTTAAAAGATTGTTAAGCAGATTTATTATGGTTTTAGGAAGCCTATTTCGGTAAATATGATGGTTAAAATTTCTGCCAAATTTGAAATATGAAAAATATATGTAAAATACTACTTCAAAAAATCTAAATATTTTATTTGAACATAAAATTATGCAACACCTCATGTTGTACAATATTTGAACTTAGTAGGTGGACTACCGTCCAGTTATAGTGTCTTACTGAGTTACTCTGAGCAACTGCGTCATACTACAGCTTCTATACTAGAAAACAGAGGACTGTCAATGATTTTAAGGTTAGTATCTAGCAAGTGTGTATAGACAACATTTCTAAAGACATAAAAAGTATGTCGCAGTGTATACAGTATGTAATAGGGGCGTTTTAGAAACTGTAGTGTTGCCAAAAAACAAAATTTTTATCATCTTTAAATTTTTCGTAGAATTTGAACAGATTTATATTATAATGACAACACATTTCCAAATACTGGAGTCCGATTACTTTTGGGACACCATGTATAATAATGAAGCAATTTAAATTAATTAAATTAAAAAAAAAAAATTTCCAAATTGAAGAAAATTCTGAATCAGACAACAATGAATATTAAATGAGACAGTTTTAAAATATGCTAATATTTAGCAGACATAAAAGTTATATGGTAAAATTACATCGACGTACATTAAAAAAATAATTAAATTAAATGATTTTTTTTTGCAAACGCAATACCCTGAATTAAGCAATTAAATATAAGCATTTTAATTGATAAATATGCATCACGCAGGTAGCTGTACTTAATGGAGATGTATTAGTGTATTAATGGAGATGGAGAAGCCTATTTCAAATAAGTTTAAATAACAGATAATAAGATACATATTTTGTTCTAAGCAGTTATATTTGCCTTCTTTGATACTATTTTTTCTATTTCCGTAATTCTAATTATAAAAACATACAATACATAGTCACCGCTCAACTAAAACAAATGTAATCACAACCTTTTAAATATGTCAAACCAATTTTCTCATAGACATAGTACTATGAAATAAACAATTGAATATTGCCGTGTAAAGATATTATATAAAACGTGTTTCATATTCGGTAATATATATTTGTTGAATTAAATATACCAGATTTTTTTATAGTGAAATAATTCTATTTTTTAAATATTAGGCATTTTACAGTCACTGAAATTTAATTGTCGATAGTTTAAGAAAATTAATCTCTTTCTAAATAATATAATATATATATATTCATTAATTTATTTCATATGTTAATGATATATTAGTATCTCATCCAATAAATCTATAAAATATAATATTTGTAAAAAAGTAGATCGGTTATTATTAAAATAGGAGACGTTTATATTTCAAAAAATTATAAAATGTTCATAAAAGTATGTTGATAACACTGTTATGTATATTTTCATTTAAATCGATAATGTTAACATTTTAAATATAAAAATTTAAGGAAAATTAATTGCTGAAAATGAATACCTGTCTGTCATTCCCCGCATTATAACGTATTAGATAATTATTTTTATTTTACAGAATGGAGTTTTAAAAGTAAAAAACAAAATATGCTTACATTGATGTGGCAGACTGCGTATTTATCAAACCATTACACTACTGTTATTAAAACTGACTGAAGGCTAAAAAGGCAAAAATCTAAGACCTGTTTTAGCATCGCTATTTAAAGAATAATGATGAAGAGAAAACTGTTTCTACCATTCAAAATTAAAGTGGTAAATTATGACAAAAATATTAACATTCTGAAATATGCAATAAAATAATGTTTCACAAATAGTTGTTGAAATGATTAATATAAACTTGACACGATCCAACATCGTCGATGCGGAAGTAATATTAATTATAAAAAACCGAATCAATTATAATTATATATCAGTAAGAAAAGAGAATATTCTCTCATCACTTAAAGCGTAACTGGAAAACAGTTCTTAGTTCTATAATGCAAAGTTAAACTATGGACATATGACACATTTTTGTAGACTATTATTTTAATGAGGACAATATAGTTTTGATATATTACGGCAGAATTATATATAATTACAAAAACGTGTTTACGCTTTAGAAAAAGAAACGCTCAATAAATTATTTTCGAGTTGTTTTATCTCCATTCTCCATCCGATTAAGACTAGTAGTAATCATAAATATAAATTATACAAAACTAACAACAGAATCAATTAATATGTATAGTTTTATCAACTCTAGGAACAATGATGTTAAATAATTCCTATTCTTAATTAGTATATGTGAAGAATAGTAAAACTATTAAAAGACTATATAACACTAGTACATCACTGAAAAGATAACGACCATCAAACTAGTGTATATGAAAAATGCATATTATTTCAATGAAATTTGATTACTTTTCTAGAACACTACTAAAATATTAAGATATAAAAATGTATTCTGACCAAAATAAAAATAAATACACAAGTAAGACTTGTGCATAAACTAGATTATGAAAATGCATACATAAATAGGATTCTAGATTTTAAAAGAATCTACAGTTATATTTGTTTACTATGTCTAGATGTATAGTCAGAAGAATAATGTGGAATATCCTATGTTTATATTTTAACAAAGGCAAATATTTTTGAAAGAACAAAATATTATTTGAACAGAATTTAATCGTTAATCATAAATATTTATATATTATTTAAATATTCACAGAATTTAATTACATTGTGTTAAATTGTTAAAATCCCTAGCTACTCCAAGATTTCCACGACGCGTACATAAAGATGTGCACGACCATGTCACATAGTGATCTCACCTCATCTCGCGGAGACGCTGGGCGTGCTTCACACACTTCTGCACGGTGTAGTCGACCTCATCTCGAGTGGTGAACCGACCCAGACCGAAACGGATGCTCGAGTGGGCCAGCTCCTCATCGGAGCCGATCGCTCGCAGCACGTAGGAGGGCTCCAGGGAGGCTGAGGTGCAGGCGCTGGTGGTGGTGGGTGGGGGGACAGAGGATTGGTACAGAGGAGGGCTCCAGGGAGGGGGAGCCGTTAACTATCATCAACTGCGGGTGACACTGACGACTAGCTGGTGATCTCTGATAAAAAATGTGTTTCTAATATTATCGGATTTAATTTTGTATGTAAAAAAACTAATATTCAAGACATAACTAAAAATAATTGTACTATATCATATCATATCAGTATGTTGTTTTTGTAATGTTTTTATTATTTTATTTAATTATGTTATTTCATTATTTTCACATGTGCCATAATAAATACATAACTTTAAAATATAAGCATGAAGACAAACAGATATATAACTGTCAGTTTCAGATTATTCTCTGTATTTTAAATACATTCTACAAACGAAAAAATCATCATCATTTCCATGTTTATCGAGAAGCTGGAACCCTCTAAAAGCCAAATATAACAAACAAATTTTGTTATTTTCATCCTATATAACTTGAGTATTTCTTCAAAGTCAATATTATTGTTGTCTGTGGAATCAGTCGAGAACAATTGTGAAAAGAAGAAAGAGTGCTGCAAATTATTCCAAAATATAAAAAACGATGACAGTTAAAGAAGAACATCTAGAAACAGTTTACAACTGGCCCCACCAGTATTATCAGTTCTATCTAGACTAAGTACAACTATTAATTTACCGAAAACATCTCTATATGTCCATTAAATGTAATAATTAATGTGACCGTGTTGTTTGGATTATACAACTGCATTAATTCCACAAAAGCTTAGAGAAGATGAGAGGATGATGGAGATTACATTCCTTATTTAACACCTACCATAGAAGAACAGCTTATCATGATATATTTTTTGTCGTAACTCTTAAAACATTCAGTAGGATAATTAAAAAGTCGAAAACACAATTTATGCAATTATTATAAAAATTCTATATTTTAATATGTATCGTGTTAATATACAAAAGAAAACATGATGTATGGTTAGTTGTTTAGGCAACCCTTTTAAATTCTGATTATTCTGAATATTATGTACTTAAATGTTTACAAATTCTTTAAATTATCAACAAGATTACATGTTTCTACCTAATTTAAATATCGAGGTGTAACAAAATTTCATAAAAAATGGTTTAGTGAATTAATTCAACTAATGCTCCAATACACATATAATGCTAAAAACATTTTTAATTGAATTTTTTTAATTAACTGGCTTGCTACATAATAAAATATTGTTTAATTTAATATTAATCACCATTTCCCATCTTGAGATTGAACTGACTGACAAACCCTCTTGTGGAAATCTGATTTTTTGTCCGCAGTTGTAAAATAGTTTTCAGATTAATAACATAGATGGTATCCTTTAAAACATTTCCAAATAACAAAATATGTTACAGTATTACTGACACATGCATGATAGAATGAAAAATTATATCATCCAAGCTGGCCAATCTATTTAAAAATACTATTTTGAATAATTCGTCGATCAAATGATAAAACGTCGCATGCCGATTTTCAGTGACATTGAGTTTGTCATATACGTATTACAATTTACCATAAACAATTAATCATAATGAATGTGTGGTTAGTATAATGAATAATTACTTACACCATTGTTTATGCGACACCTTTGTAATACATAAACATTAAAAATCGGGAAAAAATGACATACGACATTTATTTTCGTATTTATTTCGTCAGGCGATCGACTAATTCGAAATAGTATTTAAGAACTGATAAACTGGTAGTACTATGTATATATATATATAAATTAGGTAGGCGTACATTTCACTGAAAACCTTATAAATAGCTTATTTTCTTTATAAATATTATCAAAAAAATAAACTGACATGTTTATAAAAAAAAAAAATTTTTATTGACTACTTATTTTTGTTATAAGTAGTCTGTTAAAAAGATTAATTATTTATTATATTAACTTCCGATATTTCAAATATTCAATAAATATATTATATATAACAAAAGCTATCCAATTTCATATTGACCATTGAAATAAAAAAATCCACATTTATTACTATTAGCGGTAATAATAGTAAAACTTCTATTATTACAAACATAAAAAATGTGAATCTCTTACAGATATGAGCCATATTACAAATGGATGAAAAGATTATCATTTAAGGCCATTGTATCGTTTATCATGACATATTTATATCCAATTATTACCTTAGCAACATTCTACCTTTTATTCGTATATCAATCATACATTTCGTTGTCAACAGCAAATAAATAATAATTTTTAATAACATAATATATTACAGTAATTATTTTCATGAAATGTAAATTATGTTTTTCATATAAATAAATTAAACAATAATAAAACACACTAGTTAATGTCTTCATAAATACTTTGACAGCTATGTTACTATACTACGTCAATATTTTTAAAAGCCTAAACATACAGCATGAACAGACAAAATAATACAAATTATTAAAACAACTGTGCAAGATTGATATTCGACAAAGTTGGATAATTAATTATTTATAACATCTTGAGATCAGCAATGACCTAAAGACCATAAACTAAATTAAAAATAAGATAAAACACGGCCATAATGCGAAGTTAAATAATAAATTTGTAATTTTGCAGGAACGGTTCTATTTTTATTCAATAGTCCCACTTCTAAAATATACTATTTAAAAGCAAGGTACTTAAAAATATGTGGAAGACACTGTCTTATAGTTATACAGTCATATTATAGTTAAACAGATTATGCTAATCTTGCTTTATTATCAATGGCACAGTGCTTAATTTATATACAAAACAATACTAATTTTAGACTTTTTGGGCAGAAGAAATCAAGTTTTGTTTGGTATTTTAACCACCGCTTTTTATAATCTTCAAACAATCCTTCATTCAGCTTTGGGTACTCACTATTTATCCATGAAAAAATTCACGTATGACCGAAAATAATAGTAACGTACATATTTTATATAAATATATAAACCCTGTTAAATGTATCATTATTACAGTAGTCAATTCATTTAACGAGTTATATGGATTAATGTTTAACAACTGGTTAAGATATGACGAAAGTTTATTAACTATTTCGAAAACCATAGATAGCAAATTGTAAAATATAAATTATTTCTTTATAATTTTATAACTTAATCGTTGATCATTTTTCGTACATTTCGTCTTTTTTGTGAAATTAACGTGAAAGCAACCCAGTATTTTTTCTAAAAATAGTTAAAATCTCACCAAAAGGGACGTGGATTATTTTATAAGATTTTCCTAAATAGAAATCAATTTCAGCTATTTTTCTTTACTCCAGAGAATAGACGCACATATTCTAGCGTTTTCAGATCTTACAAAAGGCGATAATAATGACTGTCTTGTATCTATGAAACTGATAGGCTTGTTAGTTTATATACCCCGCCAAGTACCCAGTGCAGTCTTAGGAGCTCAGCCTACCTGCCCGAGGAGAGAGCGATATCCTTGAGCGCCATAAGCAAGCTTTCCCCCTCGATGTAGGAAAAGCTGAGGTTGACGCAGCCCGGATAGCGCGCTTTGGGGTCCCCATTTAGCACAATCTCTGGAACTTGTGTCGTGATCCCCGTAATGAGACGATCGGAGAGGGACGCAATGTAGGCGCTGTCATACTGGGTGTGGGGGGAGGGGGGTGAATGAATCTTGAACCAAAACTGATTCATAATTATTTTTGTTGACCGGTAAATTTATCGCCTTACAAAAATGTATTTGTAGCAATATGTTCAATCAACATTTCACTTTACTCGAATAAACAAAAAACTCGTTACATTGATTATAGTACGTTAATTTCACTTCATGTTATATTTATTTTTAGTTTATAACGATTTATATCATAAAGTAATACAACGTTCCACAAAATGATATATCAATCATACAGATAATTTTATCATATTATAACGTACGTTCATAAACGTTTAATCATAAGAAAGGTTCAGCTCACCAAAAACAGTGACGTTGGTTAATAGTAGATGTAATGATATAATAAGTTTTTTCATATTGTATAAATCGATATATAGTAATAAAAATACGTATTTTCAAAACTAAAAAGACTTTAACATATAGGCTGATTTTCGTCGCATTGTTTCGAATCATATACATTTTCAACTAGATATTTGCCGGCTAACTTTGACAAAATAATTATTATATTGCTGCAATTATTTTATCTTTAAAATTGACAACGTTTTTCTATAAAATTTATAAACAATGGATATGGCAAAAACATCGATGAAATATTTATTTATAACAATACTGACATAATTCATTATTCAGGATCACATTTTATTAATATTACTACAAATTGAATAAATAATTATGAAGGGAAACACAAAATGTAAAAAATAAATTCTAATATTAGACTATTTTAAACATCGAAATTTTCTCTCTTCCTGAAAATAATAACAAAAATTATAGCAATCATTTACATTTTTCTATAGTTACAATAATACCCAATAAATTAAATAAATCATAACTGTTCTTACCAGATTTCTCTGTCACGTAGACGGAATAATAAAACAATTATTACATTTCTATCGATCGATAACAACCCACCAGAAAGTGACCAACCCAAGACAACACAACATCATGAACCATGCACGACTGAATAAACAAAGGGGGCCGGGCAAACCTCCATCTCCTGTCCGGCGATACGACAGGCGGCACCCATCCCCACAACCAGGGGGGTGGGCAGAGTTCCACTCCGCATGCCGCGCTCCTGACCACCGCCGCTCTGCAGGGCCTCGATGCGCACCCGGGGCCGACGGCGCACGTAGAGCACACCCACCCCCTTGGGGCCGTAGATCTTGTGCCCGCTCACCGACATCAGGTCGATCTACCGTGGAGCGGTGGTGGCGCATGTGTGTTTATATAAGGGAAGCTAAACATTTTTAGATATATAGATCAAGTTAATGGGTCAGAACGATGAACAAGTTGAATGACTGCTGAATTCGTACATAAATTCGTAAGTTGCACCAGGTGTGTGTAAGTTACACCAGGTATATGCCAATTGTTATTAGTTTCAACCCACATCGATTTAAAAAAATAAATTAGTTATTAATATTTTATTCATAGGTCCTATGAAACAAATTTTAACAACTAATTTATTTTTTTAAATCGATGTGGGTTGAAACTAATAACAATTGGCATATACATTTATAACCTATATTAGTAAGATAAAATATTTTAAGGAGACTTTTATGTACATGGACTTTCCGCAGACTTTCTCATTGATTTCCAATGTAATTCCATTTATTTCCACAGTATTATCTAGGCTTAAAAAACATTGAGTTTAATGTCTATATATTTTTTATTCATAAAATTTCTGTTAGAAACAGTATAACTAAAATTGACTAGGTCTATTCTATATAGAATAGAAATAGTAGACAATGTACAATAAACATAAAACGTAATGTATCTTACTTTAATTATCTTAAACGAATACTTATTATTAGCTTTGTTTGTCATACATATTACAATGCATTATCATATTTTATCAAATTTCGGAATTTCAATAAAAAAATTTACAAGAGTGTAACGAATTATTTCTTTTTCACATTATTATTAAAATGGGCCAAATTAATTGAATTTAAATTTTTTATAGCAAAAAGTTTTTAATTTTTCCTTTGTTTCATTGAGACGCGGAATGTGTTTTATTATATTATACCTGTGGCATATACATTTTGGAGGATTCACTGTTTTAAACATTTGATATTAATTAGTATTACGTTTCAATACTTTTTAAATAAACTAAATATAGCTTACTAACAAAAAATAAAGCATAAATTAATATAATAGAATTCTTCAGATTCTAGCAATATAATTCTAGAAATACCACAGCAATAGTTTGCAAATTCAATTGATTAGCTGACTGGAAATGTCAAAGATTTATTGACATATAAAAATATTTTTCAAAAATACACAATTTAATTGTACACACGCAGGACAAAATAAAATTAATTTAAACGTTTAAAACAGACTATAGTTTTGCCGCGCTTATTCGACGTTTATTATTGATTTAAAAGTTAAGCAATATCAATTCCCGAACAGTATTCTCGGTATTCTAGCCTTTTATGGGAACATTTCCCCCAGCTTTTTCTGCGATTTTAATAATATCACATATAAGTTAGTTCTTGAATTTATTAAAATACGAAACTTAAATATAGTTAAATAATCAATGAATAATTAACGCCTACTCTCTACTTTTTATAAATAGACTTTAAAATGTATTTGATAAAACATGTGTGCATACCATATATTGAAACAACGATTGAGTTTAGCAAAAGAATTCACTATAAACAGGGAAATTTAATATGTTGTATCTTATCAAATTTTCGCGACTCCTTATCTATTTATAGTTATTCCGGACATTTTTTAGTTTTCCCAACCGTTGGAAGGAACCTAGCTTACAATAAACACAGCAATAAACCAGCCTTCTTTAATCACAACAACAACCACCACTAGAGTAGAGTATGGAGCAGCCACCTTCATAGCATCGACATCTACGGGAATCTTGCCAACCGCCTGTGCCGCATCAGTGTGGAAGAAGACCTTCTTCGCCCGACACATGCTCCCGATCTCCTCCACCGGCTGACGCACTCCGATCTCATTGTTGACCATCATCACTGAGACCAGCGACGTGTCCGGACGGAAGGCAGCCTCCAGCACCTGCCCCACGAGAATCCGGTGTTCATTAAGTAGAGTTAAGCTTTAACTTTGTGTACAGTATGTGATAAATTGAATTATTTGTCGTTTATTTTCAACAAAAACACAGTTTGCGGATAAATTGAATTATTTGTCGTTTATTTTCAGAACAACACAGTTTGCGTTTATTCACATTTATAAATTTTATTAATACTTATTCCTGCAAAATACAATATAATGGCAAGTATTTGTTTATTTTAAATATTTTTGGTGTTATTTGAACAATTATAATTGACTGAGTTGTATTTTTATTATCGGTCTGAGCTTTCTGCACTGGTTCTTGAAAATGAATACTTCAGATTTGATATTCTAAACTTTTATAAATATATTAAGAAATTATATAACAATGATATCAATAGTCTATGAAATGCAGCCTTAGGCTGAACATTTCTATTTTATCCGAGTTGTTGTCAATGCTACAGCTTAGGTTGTTAATAGATCATGCAATAGACGTTATCGGTGTTAAAAATATTCGACAATCGATGTTATTGATAAACTTATTGATATTTGTTTATTAGTTTATTAGTACGCAAAATGTTATAATTTTAATAAATTTAACTAATTAAAATTTCAAAATTTTTGTATAACATTATTTTGAAAGTTTTTTTTATAATTATCTTTATAATTTATTTTTATATTGCACTAAATCCTTTAACCAAGTAACTACGTTTTATAGTAAATACAACATAAAAATTTATATATTATATTGATTAACATAAAATGTATATTTATAACAACTATAATTTATCCACTATAATTTAACGCTATAATATAAATATTATAAACATTAGTTCTAAAGTAACAGTTTTGATTCAGGTGATTGTAATCATAAATTACGTTTAAGCTGACAATAAAAAATAATTTGACTATTATTAAAGTAATTTTTCATAGTTCATATTAATATAAAATTTAATAAAAATTAATTCAAACAATATTTATTTCAATAAATTGCATTGATTCTTTATTTCATTCATTAGATTACAAGATATGTAATACAGTATAATAAATGGATTAATTCTCTATAATAAAACAAACTGAAAATAAGAGACCTTTCATAAATCGAATATTCACACAGCTAATAATTTAAAATAAAAACACTTCTGTTATAATGTAATAAATTGTCAAAAAAATTTAAAACTTTATTATTCGACCATGGTTTCGGTTTTATTAATAAATAAACCTTTTTCAAGCAAAATTACAATAATTATAGTTGATTAAAATCATAAAATGTAATTAATCAAATATTTAAAATTTGATTTAAAATAATGAGATGAATAGAAAAAATCAACCATATGTTTATTTGTTAATTAAAAAACTGAAACCATGGTCGCATACTTTTTGTGTTTTTTGATTTTTTATGACAATATTTACAATTATCGTAATTATTAAATATAAATAAAAACAGGCGCAATTCTTTCTAAATAATTGAACTGATGGTACACTCAAGAATAACACATTAATAAGCCAACTTGATTTGATACTCTAATTAGTTATATATGTGGCCACAAGAAAAAAAGTATTTCATTTAACAGTACTCAGTATTATAGAATGCAGTTTATAAAACTGATAAAGTTTGAGATTGATGTATCAACTAAGCAAAACCTCTTAAAAAATAAATAAAAGACCATTTTAAACTACGTAAATATGTAATTACTGCTAGCTAAGTTGATATTAATAGAGTTATAGATCCATAAGTAGTCCATTACCTTCAAATCAACCAGTCCATTTGGCATAACCGGGAGATATGACACTTCAAACCCCTCCGCTTCTAAAACTCGACATGAATCCAACACACATTTGTGTTCCTGTAAATAAATGAGGAACAAAATACCGAACTGAAGTCTAACTTCTCTCCATTATAACTTTTAATATTTATTTTTAAAATTCCTCGATATTCGTTTTGAACATTTATATAATATAATAACCATAGTAAGTGTAGACTGAGAAAACATTATAAATAAATACGAACATTTTGAAACGTGTTGTGTTTTTCAAAAATTTACATATTCAATTAAATTAGAAAATTTATAATGTATTAAATAATTTAAATTTTAAAATCAAATCACATCCATAATTTAATTAAATATCCATATGAGTTTTATATCTATAACATTAAAATGTCTATATGATAAATCATACTGTCTGAGTTGTAATAATGTGTTTCTTTTTAGACCCATAAAATCTTGCAACTCCTTTCAGTGAAATGTTGTTACTTTCAGTGGCTCCACTTGTGAAAATGATCTCTTTGGGGTCTGCATTGATAAGATCAGCTACTTCCTATAATTAAATAAAATGAACTTATATAGTTCACAAACATTGACAAAATGGGAATTTAAAATGAAACAAATGTACTTATTATTAACTAACTAATTAAATATTAATTAATCACTTTCCGTTGTTATAAATACTTCTCATATTATATAAAATACTAATGAAAGTGAATTTATCATAAATGAACTGAAATTAGTTGTAATATAATCTGTAATTTTGTACACAGTTTACTTTACCTTTACTGTGATAATTGCGACAATTAGTGTGTTGTATTATTATTACTTCATTATTCTGATAATATGTACACTACAGAGTGTTTAATATGTATATATATTACATAAGAGAAATTAAATTAAACAAACACATCTTACAAATTTCGAGAACTAATTTTATTTTAAAAAATTGTTTGTTATTTGACTCAAAATTCAATAAATAAAATCACAAAATATAAACAAGTAAAAAATAATTCAAGTGTATTTTATCAAGATATATCAACATAAAAATACAAAAAAACTATTTTTTTCAAATTTACCTTTCTAGCTACTTCAACAGCCTCTTCACTCTCCCAACCATAGGCATGAGTTCGTGAGTGTGGGTTGCCATAAGAACCAATAAAATAAGGCATCATTGCATCCAATACACGCGGATCCTATAACAGTAAGACAACATTTATCAGATAAGTAAGTTACATTTAATGTAATAAGCAAAGATAATAAACCTAAATAGATATGTAATTACAGATTCCAGATAGATACAAATTAAACATATTCATAAAAAAATTACTGAAATACTTCATTAATCTTATTGTAAAAGTATATTTACCATAGGTGTTGTTGCCTGCATATCCATATACAGAGGTCGTAGCTGGGTTTTGTCAAATTTCAATGCCTTTTCTCCAACTTTTCCAGGTGCTGCGAATCCTATTAGATAATGTTAAATATTTACACTTTTAAGAGCGAATAAAAAATTCATGATTTTATATACTATCAAAATTTCAAACTGATATTAAAAATTACATAAATAAAAATTAAATACAATTGAAATAGTACCAAAATTGTTGAAGTTTCAATCTGAACGAAAAACCAAATCAAATAAATAATAATTTCAAGTTACATTGCTTAGAAACATTTGTGAATGTAGATAATATAAATTGTAAAGATGGGCATAGGTTAAATACACACAATATTGATTTCAAATAATTACTAGTTTTTCTAATATGTACCCACATTGTCTAGTTTAATAAGATTATGTTTATGCCTATATAGACAATCTGAATTATTCAGATAACAATATGAAATATATTTAACAATTTAGATTAATAATATTTAAGATATTTCTCAAAATATATAATTAATTAAAATGCATATTTTCTATTTATTGTTTGTAATTGACGGACAGTATATGTATAATGAACACATATAAGAATAACAGATGCTAAAATTCCATTAAAGGTAGATGATTTTAAACCATAGCTCTATTTATTCTAATGTACATAATATACTCTATTACCAAGATTTTTTTAAAAACATGTCACAATCCTAAATTTATCTAAAGATGTTGGCACATATTTAACTGAGGGCAAATTTATTTAAGATAATGTATTTAAATAATATGGAAAATAAATAATATATTCAATAGTTTTAAATATATTTATAAAAAATTATTATACTATCTGAGAAGATTGCATTTCATAAATTGGCTTATATTGATAATAATAGTTTTAGATAAAAATATAAGGTTATGTTCATTTAAATAGATTTTTTAATTCAAAAGATATAAATGTAAAATCTTTCTTTATTAAAAACACAAGTAATGAAAAAACATATTGTATAATTTCAAATGTGAAGGCTGAAAATTACATTCTATTTTTAAACAGCAGTATTATATAAAAAGAAGTAGACTTGAAAATGATATCATCATTAGTACAAAAACCAACAATTTGATTGTTTTTTATATGATTAATTATGGTTATTATATATTTTTTAAGATAACATTTAGTGATAACAAATTTCTGGGTGATATTTTTGTGACATCTAATCTTCATATAAATAGTGTTAAGCAAGTGACAAAACTAATTTATCATTTGGCACTGATTTGATTATAGTAATGTAAATAGTCTTTTTTTTATAAAACATCTCATGCAAAGTATCTATAATAACTGTCTCATTTTAAAATGATTTCTTTTCCTTTTCCAGATAGTATATTACACTTTCAAATAAATTAAAATTGTTTATACAGTTAAGTAAATTCGTTTTCTAAATGTATGTATGCATCCTTCATATATTGCTTTTAAATTCCCCCTCATTTTAAATAAACTTATTGTATAAGGTAAGGTTTTAGTAAAAACTGTCTCATTAATTTTTTTTATTTTACCTTAAGATTAAAAAACTTGATATAAAATATTATTATAGTAATATACATAATCTTATAAAATATTGTATTCATATTAAACTTAAAAATACTCAGGTTATTTAACAACATATTTCATATATCCAGTTGCTCTTATAAAAATTTTATTAATAATAACACAACTTTTTATTCACAAGTCCTTATTTTAAAATACTTGTAACTCTTGTTATAAATCCTATTTTTCAAATTAAATTTATTGACATTGTTAATAATTAACCACATTCAATAAAATGTATTATAAAATGAAAACAAACAGTGCATAAAAATCACATTGGATTTTTTGTTCATTTATTTAATAATAAAAGCTTTAACAAAAGTATAATTCTTGCAATACTTACCAAGAATTTTTCAATTATTTGATAATTGTTATAATAATACAGTTCCTTGTGATAAACATAATACATTTCACAGGTAATCTCTGTTAAAATCTATAAAACTTGCATTAACCACAATATTAATAAACTACTACTTGCATACAAAAATTTCTTTACAATTTTTGCAATTTTAATTAATTTTTTAAGATTACCAGGTTGGAAGAATCACAAAAAAATCTAATTTGATCTCTTTCCTTGCAAAAAATTTAAAAAATGAATCATGTTTACTTCCTTTTTGGCATTATATGGCATATTGATAATTGCAATACTATTGTACATAATATATAAAATTGAGTTTTCAAATGACATTTTATATAATAGTGAAACTTACATACTCTTCTACCATCAAATAATTCCAAATCGATTAAACATGCCACTTACAGCCAGTAGATCGAAGCGAGTCAAGGTCTAGTTTTTTTCCTCGACCAGTGGTTGAAACCCTCAGTTGCAAAAAACTCGACCAAAGGTACATAATTTATGTGGAGAGATCGACGCAGGTTTTCTTCGACTTGCGTTTTTTTATAAAGTAGGTTATCATATTAGCAACGCCAATCAAATTGGAATTACTCGAAAAGCTGTATGTATCACTAGTATACAAACTTTGGATTATTTGAATATTAATAGATGCTCTTAAATTATGTTTACCAAAGAGCATAAGAACGCTTTGTTAAATTTAATAGAAGAAAATTATCAAATTATAGAATCTAAAATTAACACTGTCGAC